>CAJVPT010001868.1:0-19584 GCA_910592055.1 Acaulospora colombiana | reverse complement strand
TGAGCTTTGTGTTTTCTTTGCTTGTTGAGTTTTCTCTTGTTTCTGAGGCTGGCTTCTGAGTTTTCCAAGAAAATTACAGAAAAAGGAAATTTTTTAAGGAGATTTAGGATCAGCGGAAAGAGTTTTTTTATAAATAACTTCTTATTACAAATTCAGTTATCTAAAGAAATCATGCTTTTTTATCGATCAATCTGTTATCACTCCATGGGGCCTAACATGCCAAAGAGGTCATGTTAGTGTTAATAAAAGGATAAAAATGAATTATAGAAAAAATATTTGTGAATCCTTTAAAGTGATTATCAATAAATTGGTTAATCAAAAGTGGAAACATATCTTTGATCCATTGATCTTGCAATATTGCTTTTTTCATTTGATCTTGGCTACCTGAGTTTCTTTTTTGGATGGTTTTGCAGAGCTACTTGTTTCTAGCTGATATTTCATTTGATTTTTCCCAATTGTTCATGATTATGCATCTGTCTTTTCACATTTTTTCAAGATGTATTTTAAATTATGTGCAGCTACTTTTTTTGTATGTGTAGATAGTATACAAGATTGGTTGTTTCCTTGGTTAATTCTCTGCTAATAAGTCCTCTAATGAGTTTATTTATTGTGATTGATGAAATTTTCTATAACATTGTATAGATTTTTTGTTGTGTTTGTCTTTTTTCTTGTTGATTGTCTTTTGTACTCAGAAATAATATAATAATATTTTTCAGATGTTTTGCATATATGTCTATTGATATTATGTAAGTAAGTACATAGATATATTGTAGTGTTTTTTTTGTATAGTTTGCTTATTGTCTGGAGTTCTTGATTCCATAAGTTGATTTGGAATTTTCTTTGTATATGGTTTTTCAATGTTATGATTCCCTAATTTATATTGCTGGAATTGATATTTTCAAATGTTGTTTTTCAGTCTGTGTATTTCTGTGAAATATAGTTGATCTGTGTGTAATTTTTGTATAAAAGACTTCATTGTACAATGTATTTGGCTTGAAAGATTAGTTTGCAGAATTCCTTTATTGAAGTGTCAATGATTTCATTTTTTTATTTTGCAAAGTCCTGGTTCAAATATAATTTTGTGTTGATGAAGATTGTTCTTATACCTGGGATCATGTTTCTGCAATCGATTTTGGCTAGTTGATCTGCTTCTTCATTGCCTTGAATGTCATTATAGGCTTTTACTTTGTATAAAATTAGAAAAATTTGAGCTAATTTGCTATGTTCTATAATGGCTAAAGTAAGGGTACAGTTTTTAGTTTTCTATATCAACATGTGAAGTGCGAATGTTCTGGCTTGATTTATTGCCAGTATTGCTGTTTGACTATCTATATGGATATTAATGTCTGTGTTTTTGAGTAATACTGTAAGGAGTAAGAGGATTGTAGTCAGTTCTACCCTTGTAGATAATGAGAATATGCTAATTTGATCTTTAAATGAAGTTATACTCTTCCCTTTGTATTGGATGACCCATCCAATTTCTATACATTGTTTATTGTTGTGCCTTGTTAGTATTCTATCTGTGAAGCAGACAGGTGATTTAAGTTTTTAATTTGAGTTGCAATGTCTATCAGACCTTTAATTGTATTAGGGTCTCCTTTCCAATATCTGTAAATATTGTTTATATGATAGTTGTCTAGAGGAATTAAGATTGTTGGTGGAGGTGATAATTGTTTTGAATTCTCAGCTTTGTTGAAGGTATGAACCTAAAATATGCTGTGAGGTGAAATTCTAATTTTGAGGTGTGGAGTTGAGTTGGATGAGTTGTTGTTGCTACATTTAGTTTTGTGAATAGAAATTTGGATAATTTCTTGTCTTTTGGTAGAAAAGGTGCATTTCTTGATTGTAAAATAATTTTCATTGAGTCAGCAATCTTTATAGAAAGTTATTGGTAAGTCTACTGCAATTCTTTTATAGTACATGTAGATGATATGATTGTATATATTTTTGAGTCGTTTGCCTATGGATTCCATGTTGTCATTAAGTATAATTGCCCAGTGGTATTTGTATATTTTAGTTATAGGGCCTGGGATATATTGATAGAAGATATTCTATATGCCCCAGCAGTCAAGTAGGTCCATATCTAAAAGGGTTTGAAGCTTGGAGCTAATGTCTATGTACTACCAAGGTTCTCTTCCTATGCATTAATTTTTGGCCTTAGCATAAAGTTGAGGCCATGAAGTGTCTTTATGCAGTCCTCGTTTATTAATTGTCTAATAAACATCAAGTTGTTTTTGGCTAGTTCGTGTCTTAGGTTATTGAACCAGAATATTGTTCTATTGTATCACCAAGTTTTTAAAGAATTATTATTTCTGTTAATGTATTGCATTGAATTCCAATTTTTCTGAGTTCCTAAATAATATCATATATTAGATTAGAACCAGTAGACAGAATTTTATTATGAATATGATGTGTGATTGATAAGAATAACCAAAAGAAGTTTTGAGTATCTTGGAGTCTATAATGCATTGTGATGCTTGTAAGATTGTTGTTATTGATTTTAAAGATAAATCGAATGCATGCATTTGGATTTGTCTCTTATAAAGGTTAATAAAGTTGTTTTCATATTTGCTAAAGAGAGTATTGTTGGGGATTGTGAGAGCTTTGAACATTGTTTGTTGATATTTGTGCTCTAACAGTATTATGTTATTGAGGAGATATTTCAAACTTGGGATTAGAACATGTTTGAGAATATATCTACTTTGTTTATCTGTAATTTTCTTAGATCCAATTAGCTTTGTAATTTTGTTTGCTTTAATTTTTATAAGTACAGTTTGATGTCAGTTATTGCCTTTGACAAAATAACATATTCCTAGTATTTTAACTGGAGTTATGGACAGGCCTTGAATGGTTTGGTTTTGAAGTATTGCCTCTTGATCTCTGTTGTGTTGTGTATTATTAATGATGAAAAGTACTAATTTTGCTAGATTAATTTGAATATTATTTAGTTTGAAAAATAATATTGTATTGTTCAGAATGTTCTAAAATTCTTGTTGGTTGTTTGTAATCCATGTGATATTATCCATATAGGCACATGCTGGAATGTTAATGGTTTTTAGGGTCCATCTTTATTTAATGTTATCACAAGTTTTGATTGTTATTGTATAATCTTTGTGTATAGTTGCTATTCTAAATAGTAGTAGATCATAGAAGATTTGCCAAAGGAGTGGTGAAATGGTATCTCCTTGGTCAATACCATCCTTTACTAAATATGGTTCAGTGAATCAAATGGAATAGTAATTATATTATGGCAAAATGAAAGAAGGTTTGCTATAATGCTTGTAATAGTTGTAAAATTTTGATTCTTTCTAGAACCTTGATTAGCATTGCAGTTGAAACTGAGTCGTAAGCTTTTTGCATGTCTTGACTAAGGATCCAGGCTTATTGTAAGTTCGATTTTGCATGTTCTATAATGTTTTAAATTATATATATTGGTTCTTGGGTGCTGAAGCCTGGTAGTGTTGCCCAATTGTAGTAGAATTTTATATTTGGTAAAGACTTTGGCTAGTCTATTATTAATATATTTTATAAAAATTTTTCTTCCAAGAATTTGGGAATTGGAATTAGGTTTCCTTATTTTCAGTTATCAGGAATTTTTTGTGTTTTGTGAATATTATTGCAAATATTTGTAAAGAGAGATATTGCTTTGAGGTATATTTTCTTGTGGGTGATGTATGGGATTTCTAATAGACCTGGAAATAATATGTTATTTCTGGTGTGAATGATTTTAAGTATTTTTTCTTTAGTTATAGAGTATGTTATGGAATTATATCACTTGTTATCGATGTTAAATTTAAATCTATATTCTTGTTACCATTCTGGCCATTAAAAGATTGTTTGGGTATTTCTTTTTGCTATCTATAGGTGAAAATATGTTCCAGCTGTGTCTTTGATCTAGGTTGTTTTGGTTATGATTCTTGGGATAGTGTCTTTTATTATAATTTTATTTAAAATAATGTGTCAGTATAATTTTTCTAAAATGCTATTAATTATTGAGTGTTTGTTACTGTTTATATATTGTAGTCTACTAAATATTACTGTTGTGATTCTTTGTTTTGTTTTATATTTGGTGATTATTTAGTGTGCTGTTTTGAGTTTAATTAAAATTGAGTTGAGTTTTTTAATCCAGTTATTGAGTTCTATATTCTGGATAGAATTTATACTAATGGTTGGTAGTTTTGATATTTGAGTGAATATTGTTTTAAGAGAGGTTGTTTGCTCTTATAATTTGATTATATTGAATTTGTAAGGTATATGTTTTACTTGTTTTGCTAATTGGAGAAGTTTGAGTATATCGATTATTTTGTTGGGAATTAGAAAAAATGTAGTTTGATCATGGGTGAATCTGCTATAGTGTTTGTTCCTTTTAATAAATTTGTTTGCTATTTTTAAGATGGTGTCTTTAAAGAAATTTCATTGGTTGTTGGTTGTTCTAGGTATGATTTTGTGCTTTGAAATTGTTGCTTCAATTGCTTGTTAGAATTTTGTCAATTTTTCTCTAAAGTGTAAAGCCAATTGTATCTGTATTTTCTATGTATATATATTTGATGAGCTGGTATTGTAAGTTGCTATGTTTCTAAATAGCAATTGTAGCTTCATAGTTGCTATTGATTAATAGTACTGTGTTTTTGTCTATATAGGCTTCTGTTAGGTTCCAAATTTCTTTTGCAGATATTCAGATTTGATCGATTCTGTTGTATTGGTTTTTGGAGTTATACCAAGTGGATTCTTTGGTATATGGATTTATTTCTCTGAATAAGTCATTAAGTTATTTTCTTGAAGAAAGTTAATAAAATTGCTTGATATTCTGTCATTTGGTTGATAATTGGGAATTGTTTATATGTAGAGGGGTTGACCACTTCATTGAAATTTTGATTATTGTTGATCAGTTTTTGTTATGTACTTTTATAATAAGTTCTTTACATTTTTTATGGATAGACGTTTTGAGAATATGGTTGAAGGATAAAATATAGATGCTTATTATCCTGATGAATTTTTTTCCGAGAAATATGAAATCATTTTTCCAGGGATTTCTTGATGATAGAAAACTCTGGTTGTGAATTGTAGAGTTAGATTTATAACAATATCTTGCCCAGTATGTGTTGAGTGTGTGTCTATCAGGTTTTAAATGTATTAAAGGTCTAGGAAATTGCCATTAATTTCTGTAGTGATTATGATGTCCCATTTGTTGCTATTGCAGTATTCAAACCATATGTTATGTTTATGTTTTACAGATAAGCATTTGATGTTTCTGGAGCAAATTTTCCATGTTAAGATAGTTTGGTTATATTGTGAATTGTTAAGTTCTTGTGTATTATTATATATGGATAAGTTATTGTTTGAAGATAAGTAAATGGAGGTAGAAGTTGTCAGAGATAAGAGTTGGGTTGAAAGAATTGGTGAATAAATGTTTATTGATAATTGAGTGTTATGATTCATTGTTTTGATGGATTCTGGGAGTTTGTGTTTTGCATAGGATTTAAATTCAATTGAATAAGTTGTTTATAGGATAAGATTATTTGAGCAATTGAATTTTTTATATTGTTTATTTGATTGAAAAGTTTTTCTTGTTCTACTCTAATATCTTGTACTGAGCTAGTTACGTACCTTTTTCTGGCTATGCTTGAGATAATGCTAAATGAGTCTTCAATGTCTTGATTGACGTTAGTGGTTGTTTTTTAGAGGTTTTTATTAATTGAATTGTTATATAAGTTATTCATTTCATTTTCCAAATTATCAATTATTTGATTGAGTATATTTAGGTTTTGTTTGATTGATAGAACTTTATTGTAAAGTGTTTAAGAATGTTATAGATGTCTTTCAATATAAGTTTTTGATTAGAAAGAGTTGGGTTATGTTATGTGCTTCTGTTGGCTTTTGGTTATTTTTTACTACTTGTACAAATGATTTTCTCAGGGATGGTTTGTTTTTGGTTTGTGAGATACCTGCTGGTTTAATCTTGCATATAAGTAACTGAAATTCTTAGTGTTGAGTTTTTTCTGTGTACTTTAGTAAGGCAATCTTTTGAGGATATAGTCTGTGTTAAAGCAGATATTGCAGTTTTTTTTTTATAGTTCTGCCCATGCTAGTTTAGTATTGCCTAAGAAAGTTTGGGTGTTTTTTACTTGGAATAGAGTTTCTTTATCTTTTAATTTGAGGACTATGAATCTTTTTCTTCTGTAGTTGATGATATGTAGGATGTAAAAGGTTTGTACTTTTGTTGTTTGGATTATTTCTTTAAGGTCAAAACCTGTGATACCTGAAAGAAGGTTAATAAGTTTAAGTGTATAAATACTTCTTTTTTTTTTTATTTGGTTTATGTTAAATAAGGTAAAAATTCTGATTAAATCAACTTTGAAGGGGATAGCCCAGCATTTGCTAATTTTATTATAATCTTATTGCTTATAAAATTCAATATTAGCTGATTGCCATATGCTGATTGTTTGCATTTTAATCAATTTAATTTTATTAAATTTGGAGAATCTAATAAGGATATTTGCAAATGTGATGTTGAGGGTATGTCCCATACTCTGATTGTCTTATTTTTGACTTCAATCTCATTATATACTGGTAATTGTTGCATATAAATAATTGTATCCTCATCAAGTTTGATGTTTTTTAGCTTTGTCTACTTCTGTTTCAGATCCAAACAGGGCTGTAATATTGCTTCCTTCTTGGGATTTGTTGATTCTAATCGATATGAATAATTCTAATCTTGATAGAAATTTTTGTAGAAGTTTAAGTTTACTGTTGTCATCTTTACCATAAATCTCTGCGTAGGAAGATATATCTTGAATCATTTTTTGCTATATTCAATAAACCAATCAGTTGATTTGTTATTTGTAAATAAGAATGAGTTTTGTTGTTCAGAAGATTCATTGGGAGAATAAGAGGAGTGTTGAAGTAATTGTATATCTTCAAACTAGTCATCATATTAATTATTTGTATTGCTAAAGTCACATAAAGTAGATGGATTGTTTTCATTGTCTTTTTGATTATATGGGAGTGTTTCTATACTTGTAGTGGTGACTGATAAGTTCATCCTATTTTTGTGTTTGTAATGTATGTTGTTGTTATTATTTGAAGAGGTGCTTGCATTGTTAGAATTATATCTATCATTGTATGATAATGTTGAGTTTCTTAGATTCATTTTAAGAGTGTTTTTGGGTGGAGTTTGTTGTTTATTAACCTACATGTTTCTTATACTATTTGTTGTATTTGATAAGTGTTTGGAATTGCTTGGCCTTATGTTTGTATGTTTTTGATCAAAATAGTTTTTGGTATCATGTTGTAAGGAAAACACAGTGCTTGAAAATCCGTTTTTGCAAAAAAAAATTTTTTTCAAAAAAAAAATTTTTCAAAAATCTAATGTGTATAAGAAAGAGTTTTGTTTTGAATAATAATATATAGAAAATCAATATGAATTACAACTATATTTTTTGTTATCTCAGATAATAGAAAAAATAAGTATTTTGGAATAGTAGAAAATAAAAGATAGCAATTTTCACATTTAATATGTATTGCATATGATTACTTACAACTAGTGTATCTATAAAACAGATTTTTTCAACTAGTAAAAATTTAATTACTGAAAAAAGAAACTGGCTTTTAAATAAAATACTGTAGTAAGGATATGTATGAGTTTAAAGTTATGATAATAAGGGCCTTTAGCAAACAGCAGTTAAAATTTTACTTGATATATAAAATTTGATACTTTTTTTTTTTTTTTTTTTTAACAAGGGTACAGAGGCCTAGTTTTATTGAGGTTGTAGCAGTGAATTGATGAGGTACATTGAGATTACAGACTATAGTAAGGACTATATTACTTAAATTATAACTTGACCTCGGTGACGGCTAACTGTTACAATAAACCCATTTGTCATAGTCTTTCATGTGACCCATGTGGCATATTGCTGGAAGAAACCCTACTACCCACCTTACCTATTTTCAGGCTCTTACCATATATACTTGCCCTCTGGCTGGCTTAGACCTGAGACTTCTTTTATATCTCGTTCCACCGAATACTCTTTTTACACTACCTATTACAGTATGCCTATGAAATATTCACATGGAGTCTTTGATGTCATCTCGTCCCATTTGAGTACCCTTTTTATATGACCTATTATAGCCTGCCTATGGGGTGACCACATGGAGTCTTGGATGGATTGTCAATTTTGATAGTGATCCTCTTCTTATACTAACATGCCTAGGTACCATTAGTCTCTAAATTTTTTTATAGCAAGCAGATCTTCAACCTATCTACAGGAGCTTGTTAGAACCTGTCTTATGACGAGGTGACTTCAGCACTAAAACTGGTTAAGGCATCTTGTGATCTTTTTGGTTATCCTATGATCAGATGGGATTTTGGTCACAAGTGGCAGTGATTATTATCATGAGATGGATGAGATCTTCCTGTACCACCTAGGCTTAGGTGGCACTGCCTTACAGTGGTATTGAACTCAGAAATAGTATTTGGTGATCTGGAAGCGCTACTACTGTGCTATAGATCCACAGGTCTATAAAATTTGATACTATTTATATATAAAATAGTATTTAATATATTAAATAAAATCCTTATTGGCTCAAATTATAATCATTAAAGTTATGTTTATTGGAGTTTAAAAATAGAATTACTTTATTGAATGAGCAATTGTTAAAACAGTTAATTTTCAAAGAGGTAATATTGTTATAAATATCAAAATTACAAGCAGAGTATTGTAATTGTTGGCCTGGTGCAAACATCGTAATTATTAAAAATTAATATTATAATAGATTAACATTATAAATATAAATATAAATCAGTATAAAATCTAAAAACTCTTTCCGCTGATCCCCAGTTTCCTAAAAATTTCTTTTTTTGGTAATATTTTTGGAAAACCAAGAAGCCAGCTCCAACATCTAAAAAATACATAGTCTAAAAACAACAACAGCTTGCCACCAAGCTTCAAAACCACTATACTTTTTTATAATAACAATTACAGGGTAAGTATTAGAGAAAAAACTATCACAGTATAGTTTTTCTTTATAGAGAAAAGAAAATCCCAAGAAAACTGATTCACAATAAGCTCTTGGAGGCTCAACCTCAACTCCACAAAGCTTTCAGCCAGGCCAGTGCAGGTTAACACATTTCTTGACACTAAGAGAAGCACTATAGGCAATAACTTCAACCAATAAATCAGCTAAAACTTAGAGCCTACAACACTTAGGAGGACATCCAAGTCTCAATTACTCAACAGTAGAGAGTGACATAAACAACACAACAATACTCTATATCTTAGATCACATAATGCAAACACGGCACGTCTGTCAGTTTGAACAGCAACCTACTTACGTATCTAATAAACAACCTGTTTATGTATTTTCATTTCATATTTACATATAATAATAGTTATCAATAATACAATAGATCTAAAAATAGTAACTCAACTTACAATCAACAGATCAACACCTTGTTTACATGTTTACACTTCATACTTATATATGATAGAAGCTATCAACAATAATAATATATCTAAAAATAGTAACACAGCTTATAATCCAAAGATCAATACCTTGTTTATGTGTTTATACTCTATACTTACACATAATAGTAGCCATCAAAATATAATAGATCTAAAATAGTAACACAACTTACTATCAACAGATCAACATCTTGTTTACATAAACAAAATAAATAAATAAACAAACAAGTACTACCCAAATAAGCAAGGAACAACTATCACATAACTTTGCACTACTCAAGATAGCATTTAATAAAACATATCAACACTGTATATAGCAACCTACTCTCCATATTACGTGATCAACATGTCTATGAGAAAACACAAACTCTTACAGGTCGCTAAGAAAAGAGAAGCAAATATCATTGAAACTTTAATCCAACTAATGGACAAATATGATCAATAAAGAAAGTTATGGATCTCACAAACCTTCTTGAATGTCACTTCAACTCAAGAAGCTATCGCAAATCCAGTCCCAGGTCCAACTAGATACTCGATTATTGATAGTATCATCGCTAGAATTCTGGATGTTGATCACACTACCTTCATCAAAGCCAATGTTCTTAGACAACATATCCTTTACTTATGGACTATAGGACAAGTGATCTTTCTATTAACAACTCACCTAATAAGGCAATGGCCATGGAAGTCCAAGTAATCACATCAATTGAAATCCCGATTGTCACCAAAGTCGAAATGAGAGACAAAGAACTAGAAGACAAAATTCAAATAGAAGTTATTGATGAAAAAATTAAAGGGGATAATATTGCTGAACAGCAAACATATAAAACAAGAAATAGGAAAACATCCAGCATTAAACCATATCCTATTAAGGAAAATGGAGATTTCAAAATGGGTGTATTTACCTCAAGACTTCCAAGAGAAACTGAAACAGAACAAATAGCATATCTCCAGAATACATTAAGCCTTCCAAAAGACTCTTACCCCTTTACAAAGGAATTTATCAATGGCAATGCCTAGACAATATTCTGCTGTAAAGAGGAAGAAGACATATTATGATGTCTTGAAAAAATCTATAGAAAGGAGGAAGATAATTTTACCATAATACCCTTATAAATGGATAAATGGTCAAGCCCCAGCCAACCATCAAATAAAAAAGTGTTTTAGAAAACACAGGAGGAAAAAGAAATATCACTGGTGGTTACTTTGATTGATATCGACTGTAATTATTCATGTCAAGAAATCAAGGCAGTCCTCAATCAATATGAACAAACAATAAACATCCATATTTACAACCACTCATGGTCACAATGCAGAATCAAGGCACGTATCATTCCTCACAAACAATATACTGACCTTGAGGAAAAATGGATGATCCACACCAGAGCAGAAACAATTAGAGCCATTTTTTCTCAAAATAAACCTAATGATGAAGAAATCAACAAGATTATTAAACAACGTAACACACAATCCTTGTGACTATATGGAGTACATAATACTATCACTGGGTTAATTGCGAGAGCAGTCAAACATATCAAGGCTAGAGTATGCTACATTCTTAGAAATTCGTATACACTCAAATGAAGAGGCTATGCTATAATTTGCTTTTCAACAGTACAAGATCTCAACAATGCTTTAAAACATTACATTTGCATTCATGGATATAAACTTACATGGAGTGCAAAAGAATACTTTAATCAAAAACAAAAATATTCAAAAAAAGACAGGATTTCAATGAAGCTGAAGAATCTGATACTAAATTCATACAGTTAAATAAACAACAAACTGATGGTATGAAAATGGATCAAACGAATATCAGAAACAATACAAGGCCCAATTGGTACACAACACTAGAGGATGAATCAGAAATTGAGATCAAGAAAAGGACACATCTTGATAAAAGGAAAAAAAGAAGCAATCTTCAAGGCAATAAGCTCACTGCCAATAGAACAAAAACTCTTAAATGCTTTGCTACTAGTAATAATAGAAAACCTGTTAATTATCGCAATAGACAAAGAGTATGCAACAGATCTGAAAGCCCCTATTCTGAAAGAGAGAATGATCAAGATCCAATTCATCAGATCCTGGACAATCTCAAGTGATTGAACAATAGAATAAATTTAATTGAGGAAAAGACAGGCAATCAGAATAGGGTAAGAGGGAGGTGATGGAGCAACCACTCCTAAAAGCAGCACCAGTCCAATCAAGATATACCGGGAGAGAATCTGATCTACAAGAGGAATCAAGCTCATCTGAAAAAAAGGTACAATCACTAAGACAACAGCAGATATGAATATACTCCCTCCCAATACAATACATACCACATTACTTAACAACTTTATCGGTACAATTAAAAAGAACACTATTGGAAAAATAGATAAAAAACAAATATTATATAATAATTATACTATTGACAACTCTACATTAAACGATACTATTACAATTGGTACATATAATGTTAGAGGTATCAATACTAGTCTTGACCAACAAAGACTATACAAACTTATATAAGAACTCGATATAGATATTCGCGAAATTTGTGAAACTAAGCTAACAGAAGAAACAACAGATTTTGCTTTTAACTTACAGCAAACACACAAGTTCTTCTATAGCTGTAATAATGAAAGACCCAGAGAATCCAGAGTGCGATTTCTTATCAACAAAAATATCGAGAAAAAGCTAGAATTAATTGAGAGAATAGAAGGCTATATAATAGGAGCCAACTTTCTATTAACAAGAAGCAAACTCTGTATCTATCAAGTATATCTGTTATCTGGTAAAGCTGAAAGTAGACGGCTATAATAGCTGCTTCAAAATAGAATCTTAGATAAGCAAAGGAATCACTTCAAAGTTATAATCATGTGTGATTTTAATACAGTTCTTAATCCAATAGTGGATCGATCCCCATCCACTAACAAAACAACTCCAAAATACAGAAAAGCTGAGATAGGTCTCTTAAACTTCCTAGAAGACTGGAACTATATAAATGTCTAAAGCTCCTGGGAAGAAGTAGAGAATACTACTTTTACATAAGCAAACAACTCAGTATATAGCAGAATAGACTATATCAGGATACCACCAGAAATCAGTTTAAATAATATATATGAATTCAAAAACATTCCAATAGAGACACTACTGGATAGTGACCATACCCTTTTATTAATGAGAATGACAACAAATAATCTGCTTAAAAACCAGGTCCAAGAACAATGTAGAACAAAAGGTAAAAAAATATCAGATTCAGCAAATTCTATGATAGAACAATAGGAAAAGTTCAAACTCTGGATAGAATACAAGCTTCCAGAAATTGATATACAAGTCTTCTGTCATGAAACTGAGAACAGTCCTCAAGAACTTGAAAAGGCCTGGCAAGAACTTGAAACCATAATCATCAAGGATACATATAAGTATCTCAACAAGAAAAGAGTCTACTTCACTTCCAGTAGAAGAAGAAAAGTTAAGATAAAATCAGTTATCTTAAAGAAGGATTTCAAAACATATAGAAAAGCCAATAAGATCCATTTTCTTCTAAAGAAAATCCAAGTTAACTGGGATATAAAGACTATAGAAAACATGAAAAATATAGAGAAGGCCATTCAGAATCTACAGGATGCTTATAAATCTCTTGATGAAGAACTAGTATCTTCCCAGTCACAAGACAAGATCTCAGAGCAATTGAGGAAAATCACTAAAATAGAACGTACCCTTAGAATGATATGCAAGAAAAAAGAAAGTCTTCATATTAGAAACCAAATCAAGAAGGCTCTGGACAACAGATGTGATGATCTTAGATTCAACCAGAAGCAGATGCTGGGCTCAGTCTTAAATCATAAAAAACTAAAAATTACATTAGATCGGGTGCTAACCACAAATCAGGAAAGGAAAATATACATTGCTACTAATTCTCAAACCATCAGAAGCAAGGTTGAAGAATATTATAAAAGGACATTCAAAAAAAGAAATGTCAACTTCGATAATTTAGACTCCTCCTGGAAAAAGAAATACCAACCCAAAAAATGGATCGATTCAACATGGTATTCCCCTTTAACAGAAGAAATCAAGGTAGAAGAACTCGAAGCTACTTTGCAATCTCTCCCAAACAACAAAGTTGCTGGCCCCTCATGCATCAGCTATGAAATGCTCAAACACTTGGGGATCAAAGGAAAAGGAACTTTATATTTTCTTTTTAATAAAGTTTTAAGCATAGGTCAAATACCCAAGAAATGGAAAAGTAGTAACATCTACCCCATTCCCAAACCCAAGCCTTGGAAATGTGATCTGAGCAATACAAGACCCATCATTCTCTTGAAAACATCTCAAAAATGCTTTATCAAGATCCTTACCAATCGACTATTAGCTATTTACAAGCAATACAAAATCTTAAAAGGATCAAACTTTGCCGGGCTACAAGGAGAAAGTACAGCAGAGCCTATCCATCTGCTAAATAATATTTATGAAGAGGCTAAAGAAAAGAAAAAAGAACTATGGATCCTATTTCAAGATACTGCAAAGACATATGATACAATATTCCTGTATATGCTTGAAAAGGCCATAGATCAGATTCAAATTCCTACATCTATTAAGAAACTTATAATAGACTTCTTCAAAGAAAGACGCTGTAGTATTATTCTTCCAAATGGACTATCTAACCCAATAGTAGTGGGGGATGGAATAGATCAAGGAGAAACAATCTCTTCATTATTATGGAGAATCTTCTACGATCCACTTTTATGCAAGATCCAAAACAATAGTAACCTGGGTTATTCTATGGAAGAAGAATGGTCTCTCAACTTTAGTAAACCTGAAGAGAAGATGAAACTCTCCTTAAGGCAGGCAGTAATTGCTTACATAGATAACACGACCTGGATTTCCAAATCCAACGAAGACCTGGAAAAGATCCTGAAAGAAGTGAAAAAGTTCTATATAGCAAATGATTCTCAGATCAATGCAGAGAAGTCAATCCTCCTTACTATTAACTGAAACCACAAGTCTTCGAGACTGTTCAAGCTGGAACAAAGAATACTATAGTCCATGAAATCAACAAGGAGAACCAGGCTAAATTTCTTGATATCTAGTTAGGACTGAGACAAAAAAACCAGGACACCATCAGTCTTATAGAATCAGTGATCAGAACAGTAGTTTAGGCAATATTCAAGAAAAAGTTGACAAAAAAACATACCTAATATGTTATCAATAGAGTTCTGATTTCAAGAATAAAATACAAAATACAACATATACACCTGAGTGAGAAAATATGTAATGATCTCACAGCCATGTTTAGAAAAGTATTCAAGAACAAGGCCCTAGTCTATGGAACAATCCCAAACAGCTATATTCACAATAAAGAAATATACGGTTTCAAAAGTATCTGGAAGATACAGTTAGAAAGCCACATATTTGCACTTTTCTGTCAACTTAATAACAACGAGACCTCTGGTATTGCTACCATAATTAGACTGAAACAAAGCCAAATCAAATGTTGGGAGCCAGGTAATATTCTAAGCAATCCTATTAACTCTTACAAGCTAACGAAAGGAAACCTAGTAGTTACGACATTAGCCCTGACAAAAAGCATACAAGTTACTTTTCAAAGTTGAAGATAGAAAAATATATTTGATTATCAGGGAGGTATTTTATCAATCAAATCTATACTACAAGAGAATAGAGAATATGGAAATGCCATTTCATCACTATGAAAACACAAGATCATGTTTCTAGATCAGCTCATAAATACAAACACAATGACACTTAAGGAATGGAGAGCAGTTCAAATCCTCTATAGTAGATGCAAGGGAACAGTTCCCTCCTGGTACAAAAAAGTGAAAAAAAAAAACAACAGTAAATCAAGATCTCCTATGAAACTCTCTACATAGGCTTGAATGGATAGTTTACAATATACAAACTAAGGTATTTCCAACAAATCCAGATAGAAGAAAGATTTACTAGGCAGTCCAGGCTAATACTTTAACAGATACATGGGAAAAGATAGTATCCATAAACAATAAAACCTATTTCACTCCATATCAGCTAGTATATGATTCTACTAGTAATAATACTCATCTTCAACCAGACAGTATAGAGCAGCCAGTAGAAGTAGTCTTGTCACAGATTCATCTTTTTCCACAGTTTAATCGACATAATAATCTAAGAAAAAGGAAACAGATCCTTTTGTCAGGAAATCCTATAGACTGGCAAACAAATATATTTCAATAAACAGTGGCTTTACCAACTTTTAGACCAGCTAAAGTAGAGATTCAAGTGGAAGACTGGGATATCACACTAATAGAAAAATCCATACAAATAGAAGAACACAAAAATGAACTTAAGAGCATCTTGAGATATAACAAAAGGAATATGGCTGATCAGTTTACATTCTACACAGACAGCTCTTATAAAAAAGGGATAACAGATGATGAATCTTAAATAGGTTTAGCTTGGATTATGATAGAGGAAGACAAAATAGTTAAACAGTTCTCAGCAGAAGTATCCACATGGCCTAGCTATTCTCACTACACTGTATACAGCCCCTGAAATACAACAGTTACAATTTATACTGATTGCAATACTGCAGTCAAAATATGGAAATCCATCTGCTCACAAATAGAGATATCTATAAGAAGATGGACAAAGATCACTAACTGGCCACTTTGGAATAAGATCAAGGACCTAGTGAAGAAGAAAAACCTAAATCTGGTAATTCTAAAGGCCAAAGCCCACAGAATCAACAGTTTTAACAATCAAGTAGACTTACTTGTTAAACAAGCCAGGTGGAAGAATCCAATAACTTGACATCAGCTATTAGAGCTAGGAAGAGTTCTCATGATAGCAGAATGAGGAGAATATACAATAGAAATTGGTATCAGAAATTTTATTAAAATGTTCAATAAGAAAAAAATTAGACTAGACTGAATAACATAGAAATGAATCCAGGATCTTTGAATTCAAAATGATAAAATTATAGACTGGCCAACCTTTTAGAGCCAGTTCAATCCAACCAATACCTTCGATACCTCTTTCAAAATCAATAAAGATAAAAGCTTTCTAACTAACTTAACTCACAATGAACTTCCAGTTCTACAGATACTTAAAAAGAGAAAATCAGAAGTGTATATTACAACCAATTGCCCAGCATGTGAACTTCAAGAAGAGACACTAGAACATCTTTTTGAATACCCAGCCACTAGGGAAACTTGAAAGAACTTATAGCAAAAGGCAAATGAAAAGTTTAAGAAATTCATCGGTAAAGAAATAAAAGATAAGAAAGAAGTTCAACCTGAAATAAATGACTGGACAGACAAATGGTTAGAAGAGATCCAAAAATCTAACAGGGGCTTTTTCAATACCATCTGTGGATATATGGAAGAAAGCAAGACCACCTTCTTGAAGAAGTATTTCAAAGAGCAGCTCAAGATTCCATCAGCAATTACACAGGATATAATCAATAAACTTTGTCAAAAGATGAGAGCAAACTTTAAAAAGGAGATCTGAAATACTCGCTATGCCAAAGTTATAGAATAGAAAAAGAAGCAAAACATTACAGAAGAGAACAAAAGAAACAAGAGGCCCAAGCTCAGACCTAACGAATAGACCAAATAGGACCAAAAAGAACTGCCATTATCTTCAGAGGATTTGAACCTGGAGGATATCAAAGAAATAGAAGGAAAGAAATATATGGCAATTATTAAGGATTGGGTTTGTCACGAAATAAAGTGGTTTGGTTTTTAACTGCAGACAGAACTTAGAATGATCTATAGTAATGATCTGTAAGCAATAATTAGAGGATTTATCCAAATTAATAAAGGAGCGAAATATCATTCCCTAGATTGCATTTAGAGAAATAGTTTTTCGACGATGAGTGAGTCAGTATGTGAAAGTTACAATAATTTGTAAATACCTAGCATATATACAATAAAGACATGCCATGCTGACTTGACTATGGATTAAATAAATAAATAAATAAACAAAGATTACTTATTAGAGTAAAAATACACATAATTTTTTTATTTTTATAGAAATATAATATAATAATATAAAATAGAATTTAAAGTATAGATAATAGCTATTATGGCTTTGAGTCTAATTATTTTTCTTTTATGTAAGTTCTACTTTGTATTTAATTTATATTTCTATAATTTATTTGATAGTTTATACATATTTTTTAAAATTTTTAAAAAATTTTAATAAAATTTTGTAATTTTAAAATTATATTTTTAAAATATAATTTTGAAGTTTCAATTTTAGATTTAAAAATTTTTTATTTATATTCAAAAATAATTATTCATATTGTTAAAACCAAATATCCATTTAATTCACTTGTTATTTTTTTTTTTTTAACCTGCAATTATACTGTAATGACATGTTTTTATTGAGATATTGAGAAATACCTAAATATTTTAAAGATTTTTACAAAGTGACTAACTCGTCATTATACATTATTAATTAAAGGACTACACTATTTAAAAAATATGAGAAGTCAACTAGGCTAGTTCAGACTAAACAAAACTAAATCTAAACTAGGTACTCTAAGTCAGATTTAAAAGACAATATTTCACTCTCCTAGTAGCTTGGCAATAGTGCCTCTAAGTCAACCAGGGTCATTGTCAACAGTTTATCATTGTTGATTATCCTGAAAAATGATGAATTGTTAAAGTTGGCATTGGGGAAAGAGGAAGGAGAAATAAAATTCAAAACCCTTCAAAAGGTTCTTGCTTCATTTTATAGTTTCCTCTCAAAAAAGTTTGTCTAATTGGAATATTCTTTAAGCTTCATAATGTTTAAAGAACTTAACTATTCCTAAAGGGACTTCAAGAAGAATATTTAAGAAACTTATCCTTCTGCTGATGTATAGATTCACTTATCACTAGTAAGATCAATATCATATTATGGAAGAGTTTGCCTGACCGGAATAAAGAAATCTTTTCAAGAACTTTGTCTGATCAGGATAGAAGCTTGGAAACCTCAGCTTTTGTCCAAGAAAGCCTTTTCATCACCTAAGGAACTTAATAAGAAATAGAAGTTAGATCTTCTATTCCTACCTATCACTTACCTTTCGATATCATAATTGTTTTCTAGAGATTGAACATACATGATTGAAGGGGACACTTTTTCTAGAACTTTCTTTCCTATATCACCAATGATATATTTAAACATATGAGTGTAACCAATAGAAACTTGTTTATATTCCAAAAACTGTCGTGTTTCATGTCAGCCAATCACCTTTGATATGAATTTGTACTACCCAAAATTCAGGGTCAAACTGAGGTAGGCAAAATTCTTCAGAAAACTATAAACATAGAAGCTCTAAGAGGATCAAGACAGTCAAAAAGGGAGAAAATAAGTCTTTTTACTACAGAAAACCTTTATAAATCTCTCGCTTTAAAGGTTAGAAAGACTTTTAAGTACTTTATAATTAGTTATTCTTTCTTTAGAAACTTTCTTGCCATTGATATCAAAGGTACTACTTGACTTTTCTTAGATTATTATGTCGATTAAGCTGTGGTAGAAGATGGATCTGTGATAGGACTACTTCTAATGGTTGTTCTGTACTGTCTGGTTGAAGATGGGTATTATTACAAGTAGGATCATATACTAGCTGATATGGGGTGAAATAGGTTTTGTTATTTATAGATGCTGTCTTTCCCTATATATCTGTTGAAGTATTAGCTTGGACTGCCTAGTAAATCTTTCTTCTATCTGGATTTGTTGGGAATACCTCAGTTTGCATATTATAAACTGTCCATTCAAGCCCATGTAGAGAGTTTTGTAGAAGATCTTGATTTACTGTTGTTTTTTCCTTCACTTTTTTATATCAGGAGGAAACCGATCCCTTGCATCTGTTGTAGAGGATTTGAACTGCTTTCTATTCCTTAAGCGTCATTGTGGTAGTATTGATGAGCTGGTCTAGAAACATGATCTTATGTTTTTGTAGTGATGGAATAGCTTTCCCATATTCTCTATTCTCTTGTAATATAGATTTGATTGATAAAATACCTCCCTGATAATCGAATATACTTTTTCATCTCCAACTTTGAAAAGTGACTTGTATACTTTTTGCCAGAGCCAGTGTTGTAGCTGCCAGGTTTCCTTTTATCAACTTGTAAGAGTTGATAGGATTGCTTAGAAT
>CAJVPT010001867.1:0-19598 GCA_910592055.1 Acaulospora colombiana | reverse complement strand
CTATGTCCGCTTGTTTTTCTTTTTCTAGTAGTATTTTTCTATTTATGAATGCAGTTTTTTCTATTTGGAGGAAAGTCTTAAGGTCTTGATCATACTGTTGGTCCTACATATTAATTTGCTC
This sequence comes from Acaulospora colombiana, assembly GCA_910592055.1. NCBI lineage: Eukaryota > Fungi > Glomeromycota > Glomeromycetes > Diversisporales > Acaulosporaceae > Acaulospora > Acaulospora colombiana. Next base: position 19,477 of record CAJVPT010001867.1, on the reverse strand, counting down.
CTCCTGTCGTGCTTTGCTCTTATTAGTTGTTTTGATGTTGGGAATAGTGCGCAGATATTCCTAATCTTTCTGTGATTGGACTGGCGCTCCTTTTAGGAGTGGTTGGTCCTCCATCTAAGTGGGCCTTTTTCTAATTTGTCGATCCTTTTGTCAAGTTTTTCAATTAATTTACATAATTGAGATACTTCAGATTCTTGGCTTGCATTTGATTGGAGGCTTCTGATTTTGCGTTTTGTTGTTTGTCTCTTTTGTTGGCTAGAGTTGATGTCACTGTTTTCTTCTTCATCTTGGCTTTGCATCTTTCTATATGAAAAATGACTTCTTCATCTTAAAGATTCCCTATTGCTACCAGTGGCTAGTGAATCTGTTCTTATCATATGTCTGTTAGTTCTTATATGGTGATTTCTACTTTTTCTAGTACTTATTGATATCGTACTCTGGTATTCCATTTCCGTGTGATTATTTGTTTCCTTTCTTTGAGTCTCATATCTCTGCTTTTCTTCGATTTCAGTAAAATCATTTAGTATATTTGATTCAGAAGAGTTGTTTGAATTTATAGACATCCTACGTTATTGCGGGTAGTGATTTTTTGCACTTCATACAAGTCTTTGATTCTCAATACTGATTTGTTGCTGAAGAGCCTCTTTCAAGTCTTTTTCATTTTCGAAGTATATTACTGCATAATCTTCTGGTATTAGAGTAATCTTATTCCTTGGTATATAAGAGACTTTCGCTTTTGTATGACTGAGTGATTCAGAAATTAGTTCTATAGATTTTCCCTTCACCTCATACAGTCTTAAGGAATGATGCTTTCTTTTTTTAAGTATTTGGGTTACTTCTTGATCATCTAGTTTTTTTTGGACTATTACCGACCTTACTTGATTGGTTTTAATCTTGAGTACCCAATGTTGTTCCAATTTGGCATGCTCACGATGTGCGAAGAGGTGAATTCTAAATCTTTTTGGGTGAAAAGCCATACAATATTTATGAATTTTGACTTTTTCTATATTCTTTCATCATCTTCCTGATTGATTGTTTATTACATTTGTGTTCTGTATCCACCAATGTAATATACTTTGATCTATTTTTTGCTAAAGAAAAGCTTTCTGGCTTGAAGAATCTTTTATTCAGAGCATATTTCTGAAAGACTGGTCGTATGTTTCTGTTTTGATCCATTCTCTTGATGGAGAAGTTTTCTTCTTCTTTTTTATTAATTGATTCTATACATCATGCTGCATCCTCTTCTTCATCAATACTAAAAGTAATCCAGTGATTACTATTGATGAACTCAGTCTTGAAGGGATTTTGTCTCTTGGGAATACCTAGAGTTTCTTTGAGGTATTTGATTCATTCTTCTTTGTTGTCTCCTGGTAATATAGCTTGAAGCACTCCCAATTTGATTGTACCTGTTTGTTTGATGAAAAAGGGATTGACTGTGGAACCTCATATTCTGTTGCGTGTATTATAAGAAATGTTTTCTGTAATACAGGTTCCTTGAACTGTTTTCTTAATTGCAGCTGTTTCTATTGGTTCTGATGTATTCTGATCTTCCATTTCAACTTTTTCAATGGATAGGATTTCCTCCGTTTCTATAGGAGTTGGTTAAATATCCATCAGAATATTATCTGTTCCTCTGGGTTTTTTTATCATGTGACTTGTGGTATGGTTTTCTGCCTTGATTATTAAGATGTTACATACCTCATCTTCAAGCATAGGAGCTTTGAGGTCTTGTTTCTTGTCTTGACCCTTTTTCTACAAATTAACAATATATTTTCTTAACATCTGCTCTTTTACCAAGATTTCAGGGTCTATATTTAATAGAGTGGCTAAGATGTTGTCTAGTATTGAGATCACGTGAATTGCTCTTATTGGGATTTGTGATTGGTCTCCTAGTATATGTCCTAGCTTATATTGTAGTATTTTAGTTAACCATAACTCTTGTTGAGGATCATATCTAGTAGTGACATTTTCAAGTACTAAGGATTTTTTGCTCATGTCATTCCAAAATTCTAATAATATTTTGCTATTTTTGTGTCATATTGTCACGTGAGATGGAAAAACTATTACATGTATTAGGTTGTTTTGGTGTTTTGTTGTTTTTCTTCACGCTGATCTGTAAATACAATACTATTTTGGATTATGTAATCGAATAATCAATATCAGTATACTGTCTCTTCACGTGTTTCAATTATAATGCTGATCCTGTTTATCTACACGTGGATTACTTGTTTATTGCTCTTGATATGGTCTGATTGACACGTCTTACTTCTTTGTGATGTGTTAACATGTCTTAAGTTGTTATTTTGTCATGGCTAAATTATATTCACTTTTTATGTTCGTGTTCACATGATATGAGTTTGATAGATCAGTTGTTGTGACTGTTTACTACTGATCTTTACTGTTTGACCCAAGAAATCTGGACATCCTTCTAGATTTTTGGAGCCCTGACTTTGAACTGATTTATCGGTTTGAATTATTGCTTCTGGAACCTCTCTTAGTGCCTAGAAAGGTGTTAACCTATATTGGTTTGGCTAAGAGCTCTGTAAAGTTGATGTTGGATCTCATGAAGCCTACTATGAATCAGTTTGTCCTTGCTTTCTCTTCTTCCTTAAGCAAAACAAGGATATAAGTATATTGTTATTAACTAGTATAGTTCCTTCCTTGGTATCAAGAGTCAAGTGTATATTGTAAAGGGGGGGTTGTTGCTATTGTTATCTTTCCTTGGGGTTGTTTTTTGGGAAAAGAGTTTTTTCTTTAGAAAATTACTATAAAAGGAAATTTTCTGAAATTTTGAGAATCAGCGGAAAGAGATTTTTTTTTTCATTCTATTGGATTTTCTTTTCTAGCTAATTTTGCTAATATATTTACTATTGTTTAAATAGTCTTCTTTATGTGCACAGACCTTTTCTAGTGTTAAAGTAAGGCTTTTTTTCTTAATTAGATTTTTTATCCTTGTTCACAATGGCCAGTTAGCTATTTTGATCCATTTTCAAATACATAAGTGATTGTAATTGTATGATATTTCATATTCTAATAGCTACTTTGCAATCTATAAAAATAGTGACATTAATATTTTGAGATAAATATAGAGTCCTGTTAATATTGCTAATATTTTCACTCTTGCTGCTAAAGGCCATAACAGTTCTCCTACTGAGAATTGGTTGACGATAGTATTGTCTTAAGTCTGAATCCAAGTAAAACCCATCTGACACTCTGTTTCAATATCTCCTGTTTCTTTCTTAAAGGACCCATTAGTGTAGAAAGTAAAGTATTTATATTTATTGTTTTGATTAAATCTAAAAGCATCAATAAGTTTTCTATATGTTCTTTTGAACAAATGGCTTACTCTATAATGAAATATTTTAATACTTCTTTATATATTGTTGCTACATTCCAAGTGTCAGGTTTGTTTTGTTTTGAGTTGGCAGGTATCCATTTTGTTGGGTTGTCAAGAAACAATAATGATTTTTTTATCCATGTACTTTTAAACTTGTTGAGTTAAGGCAGGAGATATGTTTCTGAAGATAAAACTATTGCTATTGGCTTGGATAGATATGAATAACATAGAGTCAAATTATCAGTACTATTATAATTGAACTGGTATAGGATGAAGATTATATTTTCTTGAGCCTTTTGACTTTTCCTATTATATTTTTTGATAGATTGATAGTGATTTTCCAGTAAGTCTTTCTTTTGTCTAGTGTATTTGATAATTGTTCTATTCAAATTATATAATTGTACCATTCTAAATTTCTGAATAAGCTTCTAAGCAAATCCTATTTTTCTGTAACCTGAGAAACAACATGCTTATATCATCTGGAAATATGACCTTTTCTATTTTCAAAAAATATTTGGACTGCTTTCTATTCTCTAATTGTTCCTGTAGTTAAGTTAATTAATTGATCCAAAAATATTATATTGTATTTCTTAAGGGATACTATAGCCTTTTTTATAATCACACTCCTTAAGAATTGACTTAATAGAAAGTAGCCCACCCTTGACTTTGAAAAGGTCTTTCCATCTTCAACTTTGGTATGTGATTTGAAGTTTATTGGCAAAGGTCAAAGTAATAGCAGTGAAGTTACTTTTTTCCAAAATAGTAGCTTCTATTAAATATTCCAAGATATTTCTAGACTTCCAGTGTTTCAACTGATTCTATTTAAGATAAATAATTGTTATTATTTCTAGATTTTTAGAATTGTTCAGCTGACAAAAGAAAGAGATTATATGATTTTCAAGTTGAATTTTCGATACACTCTTGAGGCCTAATATATTCTTATTATAAATACAACTATTTGATATTATTTTACATATGAGGACTTTGTTTTAAAAAGTTTTCCTATGCATTGCTATAAGATTATTGCATATCTTTTTCCTAATATATACTGTATATGCTATGTATAGTATTCTATCCGAGGAATCAGAACTCTATTGATAATATATCTAGCATGTTTCTCAGTTATAGTTTTTTTACTGATTGCTAGATTTATAGATCTAATCTCAACTTTCAACAAGTTAATTGTATTCTTACTATTATGTTTTCTTCCAAACCAAACTTCTAAAAATCATATCTGATTATCTTTGCTTATTTCCTTGACTTCTGCTTTGTCAGTACCAGTATGAACTATCCCAGTTTCTAACTTATTTTGATTTATTGTAAGCAAAATTGACTTTTCACTATTAATCTATAAATCATTTGCTATATAGAATTTTCTGGTCTTTTTTAAAATTTCTCTATATCTTGCTTAGATCTAGCTATCCAGATTGTGTCATCTATATATGCAATGACTGCTTGTCTAATAAATAGTTTCTTCTTAACTTCTAGTTTCTGAAAGTCAGGTATCCATTTCTTTTCTATATATATTCATAATTCTGTTTATTTTGAATTTTGCAAAGTAATGGGTTATAAAAAATTCACCAAAGTAATAGAGATATTGTTTTTCTTTGATCAATACTATCCCCTGTTATAAATGAATTAGAAAGTCGAGTAGGAAGAATAGTATAACATTCTCTGTTCTTAAAAAGACTGATGATCAGCTATCTCATTACTAATGGAATTTGAATTCTTGACATTGCCTTTTCCAACATTTCAAGACCAATTGTGTCATAGACTTTTGCTATGTCTTGAAAAAGTACCCATAATTTTTTTCTTTTTTCCTAGCTTCTTCACATATACTATTCAAAAGTTGAATGGATTCAGCAGTACTCTCTTCCTATAGACTGGCAAAGTTTGGTCCTTGCAAGATATCATGCTTTGTGAAAATAGTTGCCAAGTGCTTATTTACTATTTTGATAAAGCAAAGTCTTGATTTTTCTAATAACACAATTGATCTGGTATTTTCAAGTTCATAGTGCCATGGTTTAAGCTTGGGTATTGATTATATGTTATTGCTTTTCCATTTCTTGGATATTTGGCCATTTTTAAGGATTATATTAAAAAGCTATACTAATATAACTTTTTCTTTTGAACCTAAATTCTTTAGTATTTCATAACTGATTTGTAAGGGACCATATGCCTTTTTGTTGGGAAGACTTCTTAGTATTTTGTCAAGTTCTTCTATTGAAATTTTTTTTTTTAGAGGAAGATACCATTCTGGTTTAATCCATTCTTTGGGCTGATATTTTGCTTTTCAATCAAGATCTAGGTTATTGAAATTGGATTTTCTTTTCTTAAAGGCTTTTTGATAATAGGTCTTAACTTGCTGGTTAATGGTTTATAGGTTCGTAGCTATATATGTTTAATCCTTGCAATCTTGTACTAGGAGTTTATCAATCACTATATTAGATTGTTTTTTGTTGAGAATACAGTTCAGCATTCATTTTTGATTGCTTTTGAGATCCTCACATCTGATTTCAAGGACATGTTTAATTTGATTTTTGATATAGAGACTTCTTTTTTTTACTAATTGTATGTAAGATCAATTCTATTTTGACAATTTGTTTCAGCTGTATTTCAACATTAGCAGCACTTTAAGGAGGTGATAAGTCTTGAGTGAATACATTATCACTTAGGATATGAAGCCTATTAATACTATTGAAATCTCTTTTTTAATAGAAGGTTCCCACATTGCTTAAGCTTTTTTGAATAAATAGTGAATTCTATTAGCTTGTCTATCTGTATTAAAATCATATCTAGGGATAGCACTCTCAATTTTGGATTTTCTTTTAAAGTTAGAATATACTTCTTTTGTTTTTAAAGTCTTAAAGGCTCCTCTAATGATAGTAGATTCTAACAGGTACCAGGTCTTATCCAATATTTATAATATATTGAAATTACTTTGAGGATTCTATATAGTATATACTTGATCTTTAAGATTGGTTAAAGCAGTATTTGTCCAGATTCTAAACTTTTTCCACTGGATATCTGTAGAGTTAGCAATATCTGGAATTTTAATACCTTTAGTTTTTTGTAATTCCTACTCCTTTTTCTTAAGCAAGTTGTCAATTGTTAAATAAACCATTAAAGGTTTATGGTCACTACTAGTTGAAGTTTCCATAGGTATATTATAAAAATCCTATAGATTTTTAAGACTCAGCTTAGCTGTGGTCCAGATATAATCAATTTTGCTATAAACTAATTTGTTCAACCATGTAAAAGTACTATTGCTTTTTTCCTTCCAAAGCCTTTGGACATCTGTGAAATTTTAGTTCTTTAAAAGATTAAATAACCTAATTTTAGCTTTTTTTGTATCTGATATATATCTTGTTATTAACAGAGAATTGATCTATTGTAGAATCAATTACAGTATTAATGTCTTCCATAACAATTACTTCAAAGCCTCTTTTCTGTTTTTCATGAATTTTTTTCTGTAAAATTTGTTGTAAACATCTACTTTCTTTCTTATTAGAAGGTAAGTAAACTTGAGAAATTGCAAATTTACTTTTCACTGATAAGAACTAGCTCCTATTATATGACCTTCTATCTTGTCTATATATGCTAGCTTTTTTTCATATTCCTTTTTGATTAAGAGACCTACTTCAGAACCTCTAGGTCTACTATAATTACTACTATGAAAAAACTTATGTATTTCTTGAAATTTGAAAGCAAATGCATCAGATCCAAAAGCAAGTTTTGTTTCACAAATTTCAAGAATGTCAATATTCATCTCTTAAATTTTTTTTTAAAGTCTTTGTTAATTAAGGATTATATTAATACTTCTCATGTTATATATTTCTATAGTTATAATGTTATTGATAGATGGTTTGATGTTGTTATTTTGATAAAGGGTATAACTTTTTGATCTTTTAATAGTATTGAATTTTATTGTTAAAATAAAGTCATCTAAAGAGTTTGTATTTGAGAATTTATTGTTATATATATTATTGTTTATTGCACCTGCCATTGGATTTATAATTTCCTGAGAAGAGCTGTATTTCTTTTGGGAGTCTAGTTCTTCTTCGGGGAACTGTAGTTGGACTGGTATACTTTATAATTGCCGGGTTCTTTGTTTGCATCCTAGCAAGAATATTTTTTGGATTGTTGCTCTATTCTACTAATTCATGTATTTATTTTTTTCAGATTAGCTAAGATCTGTTGCCAAGAAGTAGACCTATTGTTTTTAAAGTCTAGACCGTCTGAAATTCTAAATTCTCGATTAGTCCCTTAATTCTATCTCCTGTTTAAGTTGATGGATTCATTATTACTATCTGTTAGTTAAACATATCCAGCTCTTTTGGATCTAGGTTCTTACCTTGTTTTGATTGTATATATAACTAGTTTGCTCCTAAACCAAGTATATGATTTATCTATATAATTATTGGATTCATCAGTTTTTTTTCTAGAGTTAGACTTTCATCTTGGTTTTCTATTGCATCTAATATCAGTTCTCCCTATTCCTCTATCTGTTTGTTCAGCATATGATTGTATTGATTCATTATATAATTCTAAAGTCTTCTTGTAATATTGTCTATTAGATAAAAGATCTTTTTTTTTCTAAAATGTTCTTTAGCACTCCATAAAAGTTTATAGTCATATATGAAGATATGTTGCTTTAGAGCTTTCTCAAGATCTTGTGATGATATGAAATATATAACAGTATAGCCTCACCTTCTAAATGTAAGTGGATTTCTGGGAGTAAAACATGCTTTGACCTTGGTATGTCTAACTGCTCGAGCCACCAGACTAGTAGTAGTGTTATGAGTACTATATAGTCTTAGAGATTGAGAGTTGCGCTGCTTGATTATTTGATTAATTTCTTTATCATCTGGTTCATGTTAAATGAAAACAGCTCTAATAGTTTTTTTATTAATATGAATTATTCATTTTTTCTCTAAATTCTTGAACTATTGATGAGATATAATGCAGGTTTTTATTCTTCATTGAAAATGTGAGTGATTATAAATATGAATATTTATTGTATTTCTATATTTTAATAAGATAGTTTTAATCTCTTGATGTAAGTAATTTCAATCGATATCAACTAAGGTGACTACTAATGAAGACTTGCCGTCTTCAGTCTTTTGTTGGAGAATCTTTTTGTATACCATATTCTTAGAGTTTATTCATTTTTCACCTTTAAAGAAATAATGATAAAGTTTTCTTCTTCTTTTTTATTGATTTTTTCTAGGTATTGCAATGCATCTTTTTCCTCCTCACAGTAGAATGTAGTCCAAGCATTTCTATTGAGAAAGTCCTTCTTAAAGAATTGAAAGTCTTTTGACAAACTTAGTGCATTTTGAAGGTATTTAATCCTATTATTTTTAGATTCTCTTGTAAGCCTAGACATAAGAATCTCTATTTTGTATTTGTCATTTTCTTTAATATGAATGGGATTAATACTGAAAGGAGATAGTCTATTTCTTGTCTTATAGGCAAATTGTTCTGTGATATTATCTTCTTTAATATTTTCTGTAATCTTCTCTATCTCTATTTGATCTTCTACTTCCTTGTCACCCATTTCTATTTCAGTATTACTAGGAATTTCTACTGTTATAGTTGATTGAATATTTATATCATTTTCCAGGTCTGTATTATAATAATTGTCATTTATCATAGATTGGGCTATTAATATTTTATAGAAAATGTGTTGTGATTGTTTCTTCTGTTCAATTAGATCAAAATATTTATCTTCTAGATATAGTGCTAAAAGATCTTTATCTTTCACTTGTCCTTGAGTCCACAAATATAGAATATGTTGCTTAAGAATTGTGGCTTTGACAAAGGTAGTCTGATTGACATTTAAAATTCAAGTGATAACATTATTCAGAATTGAGTATCTGTTTGGTTTAAGGGCAGGATTCTACATAGTTTCTGAAATAGTAGCTATATTGAAAATAGCTTATGTTGCCCATAGTTTTTTATATTGGTCAAATTTGTTTGATAGTCGAATCAGTGTATCTATAATATATGTTTCTCTCTTTTTCATTACTTACATAGTTCTATGTCTTTTCATTAACATGTTTATATCATATGATGCAAAAAAACTTATTGAATATTTTGATAGATAATATAGTCTAAAGTTTATATATTATCAAAATAAACTGCAGTTGTTTTACTATCATCAATCTTATTTGGAGATGATTGACTTTATTTATCTAATCTAAAAATAGATATTATAAGAAAAATTGTAAACAAAATATATTAGTTTTGAGTTTATATTTGTTATGTGAGCTTATTGTTGTGAAATCACAGATATGACAGATTTTGTATTACATATTTTAGATGTAATCAGTTGTTGTATTGTTTTAAAACTCTATTCTATTGAGCAAAAGAGGCTTGAACATTCTCCTAGGTGTTGTAAACCTTGAACTTAAACTAATTTATTGACTTGAGTTATTGTTTGCAAGACTTTTCTTAGTATTAAGAAAAGTGTTATCCTGTGCTGACCTGACTAAGAACTTGTAGAGTTGAGATTGAATCTCAAAAAGCTTACTGTGAATCAATATTCTTATATTTTTTTTTTCTCTGGGAAGAAAGAAACTTTGTACAGTAAAGATAGATTTTCTTTAAATCTTCTTGATATTTGTTACTGATTAATTGTGTATAGTATAAAGCTTGCTTGAGAACAAAGGTTTTTATATATAAAAGTGTTTTTTTATATGTGTAAAGTTGGCTTCTCTTGTTTTTCAATAAAATTATCAAAAAAGGAAATTTTTAAGAAAACTGGAGATTAGTAGAAAGAATTTTTTTTTTAAAATTTATTTATTAATAAAACTATAAATTTATAAATTTATATATTCTTTTTTAATGATTTTATATATAAAAAATTTTTTTTTATTATTATTTTTTTTTTTTTAATCACAAATGAGTATTAAATGCAGGTTTTTATTAGAAAGTTAATTCTTAAACATGACATTAATAGTCTTTACATTGGTAAGTTAACTATAGCCTATTGCAATTTTCCTATTATGCCGCACTACTGGACAATATCCAGGTTTACCAGAATAGAGACGAATGGCTAATGTCCATTCAAAAATGATGTTATTATTGAGGAAAGAAATAAAGATATTTGTATGGAATTGTTTAGTAAATTTGATGACTCGATGATTATTTTTGAGATATTGTTGTTATTTGTTTTATTTTCACCTTGGTTGGATTTGTTAGTCACTTTTGTCTTGTTCTATTTAATTCCACTGATAGATGAAGTATTAGCTGTGGCAGATCTTTGTTTCCAAATTTTATAAAAGACTTTTAATGATGCATTCATCAGTTGGATTTATAGTTTTTCACTGGATAGTGACTCTAGGTACTAGTTGGGCTCTCCTATAGTGATGTTGAGTAAGATATCTCCTTTAGTTGATTTAGGTAATGTTGTTGTTGGATTGATTTGTGTATGGTTTTTACTTTGTTTTTTTAGAATTTTATTAAGTTTGGGCAGTTTTTTTTTTTTTGTTTCTCTACTTTCAACACAGTTGAAGATATGAAGCTAATCTTCATTTGTATGGTCACATATAGGGCACCTTGAGTCTGTGTATAGTGTAGGATATCTCTTGTAAAGTTTGTCTCTTATGGATAATGAGTTGAATAATAGCTTTGTTCTGAAGGTGGTTAAGGTTCTATAGTTGTATTTATCCATTTTCTAATAACTTTTGTTGACTTGTTTTAGCCATAAGAATTTAGAGATGTTGTTGTATTTGTATGTACAGTTGTTGCTTAAAATTATTGAGAAAAATTTGGTGTATAAATTAACGAATTTTATCCAATATGTAATACTAGGTCCAATTTTATTGTTAATAAGTGGTAATGTAGAGAATTGTGTTGGTTTGTAGGGAAGTAGACTTGTATATATTAAGATGGTCGATAGAGTGAGCTTGCCTTCAATTTTAATATATGTTAGGCTAATTTTTTTTATTTTTGCTATATTCAGACATCTTTCGATTATGTGGTCATGTTGAATTGTAATTTTCTTATTGATGTATAATGGGAGCTTGATGTTTGGGAGTTTGGATATGGAGCACGTTATATTGGTATAAAGTGTCGCATTTTCTATTGTGTTGTTTAAGATAGTTCATAACTCGTGATGGGAGCTAGAAGTATGTGGGAATAGTTGAAAGCTGTTGTTGTTCTCTACTTCAATTCCGTTGATTCTTTGAGTCACTACTATGCTAATGAGAGTATTTACTTGAGAAGTTGATGGCCATAATTAAATTAGAACTATTTTGTAGCTGGTGGGTTTGGAAATAAGTTGTATGTCAACTTCATTTAGATTGTTAAGAAGGTGGAAGAGGTTGTTGTTTTTCTTATGCCATATTGATTTTACTATTTCAATTGGTTTGCTTTTGATACAAGGTTGAATCTAACATGGGCATTGGTTTAGGTGATTTGTGTTCTCATCTACAATATAGTGTTGTCTTCTGATTATTTCTTTATTGTTGTAATTCTTTCTCATTTTTATGAATTCTGTATAGTTTGCATTTTTAAAAGTCAAAGAAAGAAGTTTTGGATTAGAAAGAGATAATATGTTATCAGTTGTTGTGAAGAAGTTTTCTTTGAGGTCAGTGTACCAACTGGGGATATGACCAGAAGTGACTCGTCCTGTTTTTGTATGGAGTTTATCCCATAAATTTATGATGGATTTATTGTATTGTGTAATTTGTCTGACTGTTTTGATGTTGTGCCTTAATAAGTGAAGGGCTGTTGTCTTGTTTATTTTGGTGTGGAGGCCTATGAACAACTATGCATCCTTGTATAAGAAGGGACATGAATTTGAACAGATATTTATTTTATAGTCTGCTATGATCTGGGCTGTTTATGTGATCCAGAATTGTTCAAAATGTTGGGGATGGCAGATTGGATATAGCCAGATTGCACTGCTCGTTTGGATTGATAAGATCTCTTGTTAAATGAAGGAGGTGGTTTTCTTGTTCACTAGAATAGTGGCTAGTAATTTGACTAGTATAATTGTCTTCCAGTCCTTGAGAACTGTTGAATTAATGCCAACTTGTGAGAAGTAGGCTTTATTTGATAGGGTGCGTTCTATACTCAGTTTCTTTTTTATTGCTTTGTTGAATGATGTTTGAAGTGTGTTGATATCATGTTTTCTTAAAGATGTAACTTGAAGAGCATAGTTAATCTGAGCTGGAATGATCCATTGTGAAACTTGCTTTGTAATGGAGCCATTTCATATTTTCTGGCGCTTTTGATGAATTTATTGGATTTAATTAGGAGCCTTTATTTTGTTGACAGATCTGGGGACTGATCAGATAAATAGATTCCTAGATATTTGATATCTTGTTCAAATGGTTTGGAAGTGATCTCTGTATCCTCTACTTTTAGGTTTTGTTTGTGTTTATTGCTTTTTCAGGAGTGGTTTGTTATTAGATCAGTTTTTGCTTTGTTGCAGGTTATATGATTTATTTTGAGGAATGATGTGAATATGCTGGTTGCTTTCTGTAGTGTTGTTAATGTTAGTATAAAAATTGCAACATTATCAATATAAACGAAAATGTTGTTATTGTGTGGTAGAATCTTTTGTATCTTTGAGATGACTGGATCATAAAAAATAACCCATAACAAAGGGGCTATGGTTTCTTCTTGGTTCAGTCCTTGTGAGACTGATATGGGGTGAGTCAAGTCATAGTAAGAGATGAACTGAAGTGACCAATTCATTAATAGTTTCATGATGATGTTGGTAAATTTTGTGGATAATTTTATTCTCTTTATGGTAGATTCGAGACTTTTGAGATTGATTGAATCATATGTCTTTGAAATATTGAACGAGGCTAGTCAATATTTTTTGTCATGATTTGTGAAGGTGCTAATAAGTGATCTGATGATGGCTAGTGGTTCAAGAGTACTTTGATTTTTTGTGCCAGTGAAATTGGATGATGATAGAATATCAAACTTAGCTATTATTGATGATAATCATTTGTTAAGAATTTTAGTGAAGATTTTTCTACTCATCTCTATAAGGGCAATTGGTCTGATATCATTTAAATTATGGGACCAGATAAGTTTTTTTGGTAGAAGTGTAATGATGGATCGTTTTCATGCTTTGGGGGATTTTTGTTTCTTAATATTTTGTTGAAGAGCTCATTTAGTGCACTGAGAGCTGGAGTTCCTATATGTTTTCATGCTTCATAGGGAACCTTGCTGGGACCTGGGGTTTTGTTTATTGGAAATGAATTTATTGAATCTTCTAAGTCCTGTAAGGTAATGATGTTAAGAAGGTCTCGATAAATTTTTTCTCTTAGTTGCTGTTTTGGTATATAGTCTTGTGGCCATGTTTCATTGATCACGAAGTCTTTGTAAGTAAGTAGTTTTTTGAAATGGTTTGTGATGAAGTCAGCCAGAACTTCAGGGTCATCTTGCAATTGTTGTCCATCAATGATAATTGAAAGGTCAGGGGATGGTTTGATATCATTGAAGGCTATTTTGATGTAATGTTTGAATCTGTTTCAGAAGTTTGCAAAGTTCTTCTTAACTCGTTTTTGAATATTGTTTGCTATTAAAAGATGCTGTCTTTTTTTGTTTTTCTGCAATAAGAATTCAAAGTGTTTTTTTAAGAGGAGAAGATTGTGATATTCTTTGGTGATACTTCTCAGCTTTTTTGTGTAAAGTGATGGATAATATATTGGATCTGTTTTTCTTGAAAGCTAGCTTGATATGTTTTATGGCCTTATTAATTTCTGGAAAAAGATTTCTTTTGTTTTTCGTTGGAGTCTGTAATTTTCTGATAGATATATTATTGTTAAGGGCTTGGATAATTATACTTTCGAAAAGAGACCATGAGGAAGTGGGGAATTGATCAAGTTGTATAGTAATATCTTCTTTAAATTATGCCAATTGTTCAGGTGTTGCTTTGTTGAATTGATATACCTTTGTCATAAATTTTATTCTCTATGATTTATATTCAAACCAATCAAATATTATTTTGATCTGTTTGTGGTCAGAGGTTATAGATGTTGGATCAGATATGTTGTAGCTTAGCATTTTACTTGCCAGATTGGGAATGAGCCAAACTTGATCAATTTTTGAGGCACTTGTTGAAGTGAGATGTGTGTATTCATATTCCTTATCAAAGGCCTTCGCTGAGTCAATTAAGTTGTGAAGATGATTATATATTTTTCTTTTTTTGTTGTTTGTGGTTGTGTTTATTGATGGTGTTGTTTTTGAAAATGTGTTGAAGTCTCCAGCTATAATTATTTCAGTTTTGTTGTTGGAGATAAATTCGTGGAGTGATGAAATTGCCTTGTTTCTGGATTGGTTATCGTGTGGGAGATATAGAGTGATTATTGTTATCTCTATTTTCGATTTAAATTTGAATTGTGTTGTGCACCAGTACTCATTTTATGTAAATGTCTTGAAAATATAATTTGTTATTTTGTTGGAGATGAGTATACATGTGCCATTGCTTGGGATGTTATTGGATTGGCTTGAGATTATAGTATAGTTGTTAATTTTTTTGGAAAGGGAACAATAATTTATATGTTTTGTTTCAGTACAGATTATTATGTCTTTTGCATTAGGTTGAGAGTCTATGAAGTATTGTAGTTTTCTCTGTTGATTTAGACCTTGCGTGTTGATTGTGGTTAAGGTAAAGAGGTTGCAGATTTGATGTTATGGTATTAAGGTATTATTATTAGGACTAAAGGAGTGACTGTCATTGCTGCTACTAATGTTCATTAAAACAGAGTGGGAAGAAGAGCTAGCTTTGAGTCAGATAGCTTTGGTTCATTGATAAAGTCATCTGGCAGTTTGATGAAATAGAAGTAATTACTGAGTTTGTTGGTATGTTTTGGTAGAGATTCATCTTCTATGATGGGAAGGATAATGTTGATTTGATTGTTTTTAAGAAAAGAGATTGCATTTTCAAGGGTGAGATGGTCAGGTAATACTGGTTAGATCCACTCTCGTGCTATTTGTTCATGATATGCCATCTTGATCTTGTTCAGGGTTTCTTTAAATTTGGGTGACTCTTTGTGTAAGTCTTTCTTCAATATATTGAGATTTTTCTCAATGAGCTCTAATGATGCTAATAGGGAGGGTTTCTTTATTTGAGTTAGATTGACGGCTATCCATTCAGGTTCTAGTGGGAGCTGGAATCTGAATCTTGCACTTAACAATTCCAAAAGTGGGTTTACCTCGCTCTGCTCCTGAATTGGGAATGTGTCATTAAAATCTTTGCTAATTTTAAATAACATAGTTAGAGCTTATCTTATTCTAATATAGTCAAAGGGTAGGGCTCTAACTATGAAGTTGTGTTCTCATAGTAATTGTGTGGCATCTCTTTTGGCTATTGGGTTGTTATCTACTGGGAAATATATGGCAAGTTCAGTGGGCAATTCAGTGTATAAGGCTGGAAGCTGTTGTTTGGAGGGAGAAAAGTTGAAGTAAGATTCTGTGAGTTTTCCTGGAACATAATAAAAGTCCCTGAGTTCTGTTACCAGAGCTTTAGATCTTTCAGTTGGGCTCTATGTTTCAATGGGAAAAGGTTTTTGACTTCCGGGATGAGGTTTTCAGGCTTATGTGAAAGCTTGAGTTTTTTCTTGAAATATGTTTCTGGAAGAAAGTCAAAGTTATAGTATATTTGTAGGCTTTTGGCTGTTTGTGCTAAGAGTCGTGGTGATGAGATGGAGATAGGATGAGGTAGTTTGATTTTTATATTTGCGGGGATAAGATCAGGTGAGACAGGAAGTTCAGATAATTTATTTTTAATCATTTCTTCACTATGTTTGAGAATATTGTGGTAATCGACTTTTGATAATGATAGGTCTATAAAGTAGTTGAACCTATACTCGAGTATTGTTGCGACTTGCCAGTATTTTAGATCTACCAGATCCCGAGTTTTGAGGTAAGCTATGAATAAAGCCTTGTTAATAATGTTTCTAATTTTACATTTCGTTGCTCTAGTAATAAAGATAATATTGTGTTTGTTGCAATAGTTATTATGGTATTGTTTTTCAATTTCTTCATATTGTAACTGATGTTTGTCTTTGATTAGTTTTGTCTGTGTGAATGTGCGAAAGAAGGCCCTGTCCCTAAACTTTATTTTGGTAAATATTGACTTTAGGTTTTCAAGGGCTTTAATAGGAACTTCTTGTTTGATAATTAGAAAGAAATTAACTATTGC
This sequence comes from Acaulospora colombiana, assembly GCA_910592055.1. Lineage (NCBI taxonomy): Eukaryota > Fungi > Glomeromycota > Glomeromycetes > Diversisporales > Acaulosporaceae > Acaulospora > Acaulospora colombiana. The sequence goes on along the minus strand of CAJVPT010001867.1, from coordinate 2,966 downwards.
TTCTGATTCGCGTGTAAAGGTATCAAGTCCTTGGCAAATTTTAAAAAGTGCTTTTAGGTTTTTCAGGGGTTAGCAAGTCTAATATCTGATTTATTGCTGGTTTGATCAGCCCATGAAGTTGTGAAGTTCTTTGGAAGCCTTTCTGATTGATTTGTCGTGATATCATTTGTCACTGCTTGTGGTTGATCCATATGATATTGATTGATATCTTTATTTTTACTTCTTTTGAGCAGATTGGACTGGTCAATATGTATGTGCTGCATGTGGGCTGATAAAGAGGTAGGTTGGGTTGTATCTATTTGCATGTCATTGTCACAGATCATTTTCTCAGTTGGGACAGATATATTTGAAAGGGATATGAGGTTTTAGATTTTTTGTTTCAAGAGAAAGGTGTTAGAATTTTTATCCATTATTATATCAAGTTTACTTCAGGAGATATGAAGGCTGTAGCTCAGTTTTTTGATCATGAATTCTTTTATGACTAGTTTATGATTCTCATTTGTGAGTTTGAAGGTTTGTTAAAAGTCTAAAAATGTGTTAAGAGCAGTTATGATCATGGGTTCGATGGTAGAGATATTAATATTTGCGCGGAGGCTTGAGAGTCTATTTCTTTGGACTGTTTCGAATGTGGCTACTATCACTTTGAACTCAGCTTGTTCATTCTCTGAACTTCTAATGGGTGTGAGCCAGATAGATGGGCAGTTACCAAGGTTCAGAAGAAGATAAGATATGGAGGAATCAGTGAAGAAGAGTTTGTTTGTTTTTGTATTTTTGTAATAGATTATTGCTAGTTTTTTTTTAATGTCTATGATGAGAACATCAAGAAGGATGTATTCATGCTGGTGGTTAGGTTCCTTGGAAGAGAAACTCCTAGGTTCCTTTGGTTTTTTCTTCAAGGCTGAAATTTTTAGAATTTTCTAAAATAGTAATTTTGGGATTTTTCAATTTATATGGGAAAGAGTTTAAATTTTTTTCATTATTTAATTATTTAATTTTTTAATGTTTCAATTAATTTTTATTTTCAATTTGAAATTTTATAAAATTATATTATTAAAATTTAAAAAATTTATTAAGTAAACTTATTTATTATATATATATATATTTTAAATAGCTGGCAAATTCATGTTATATAGTTTTTATTTAATCATGGATACCCTCTTATATACACAAATTTAATTGTGAGAAAATACACTTATGATAGAGAAAAAACTAATGACTCAGTATCTTATGAACCCTGCGACTTGCTGCAGTTCACCCAAGAGGTGAATATTAATATGTTATGACTCCACTAACAATGATATCTATGTGAAAAAGTGAGTTGAAATGAAAACCATTCTGTAATATATTTTTCATGTTTCTGTTAATAAGCTCTATGTACAATTAATTGGATTCTAGGATTCAATCCCCTGTCCCCTGCTTTGCCTCATTTCCTGGTTTCTTCTCGTTCTTTTTGTTTTTATTTTGCTTCATCTTTTTAAAGATTCCTTGTGATTTTTCCCATTCTATTATTAGTATGCATCTTAGTTTCCACACTTCTTTTTTCTCCTCCCAGAAGTGTGTTGTGACTGCATGTATTGTAGTTTTTGCGGCCTTCCCATCTCCCACAATCTCTTCTATTACTTTTATCATTTGGTATGTAATTACTCCTCTTATTATATCTCTCCATTCTATTTTGCATACCTTATCAAGTGTCTTACACGTACAATGGTTCAAGAAGTCATCTCCATCTATATTATATTTGTTCTGTTTGTTTGTAAACTTATTTATTATATTAATAAAAATATATAAAATATTTATAAATAAAAATAAAAAAAAATGAAAACTCTTTCCGTTGATTCTCTGATCACACACAAAAAAGATGTTTACAAGAAGTTTTTATACTTCCTTGCTAATAACAACTTAAAGTATGACTTCAAGAGTCACTTCTACTCTTCACCTATTGTTTACAAACCTCTTCACTCAAAAACTTGACTCCTAGTGACCAAGAAAAATCAAGCAATACCTTTGATACCAATGGCAAGAAAGTTCCCAAAGGAAGAAGAACTGACTGTGAAGTACCTGAAGACCTATTTAACCTTTGAAGCAAGAGGTATATAAAGGTTTTTGATAACAGAAGGGCTTATTTTTTCCCTTCCAGTCACTTGTGAACTTCTTAGAGCTATCACTTTTATGGTTTTCTGGAGAATTTTGCCTACTTCAGTTTGACTCTAAATTTTTGATAGCACAAATCCTCACCAAAGGTAATTGGCTGACATGAAATACATCAGTTTTAGAAATGTAAACAAGTTCCTATTGGTCTTATTTATGTCTCTTGATATATAATTGATGATGTAGAAAAGAAAGTTCTAGAAAAAGTTTCCCCTCCAATCATGTATATTCAACCTTTAGGAAACAATTATGATACTGAAAGGTGAGTGATGGGTATGAAAAGAAAATTCAACTCCCATCTCTCATTAAGTTCCTCAGGTGGTGAAAAGGCTTTCTTGGATAAAAGCTGAAGTCTCCAAGCTTCTATTCTAGTCAGACAAAGTTCTTGAAAAGATTTCTTTATCCTAGTCAGGCAAACTCTTCTATAATATGGCACTGGCCTCAACAGCGATAAGCGAATCTATACATTGGAAGAAGGATAAGTTCCTCAAACATTCTTCTTGAAGTTACTTTCAGGAATGGCTAAGTTCCTCAAATGTCATGAAGCTTAGAAAATATCCCAATTAGGCAAATCCCTTTCGAGAGGAAACTGTGCAATGGAGCAAGAACCTTTTGAAGGGCTTTGATTTGCATTCCCCTTTTCCCTTTTTTCCCAGTATCAACTTTAGTAATTCACCATTTTTCAGGATAATCTACAATGACAAACTGTTGGTAATGATCCTGGTTGACTTAAAGGCACTTTTGCCAAGCTACTAGGAGAGTGAAATATTGTCCCCTAAATCTGACTTAGAGTATCTAGTTTAGACTTAGTTTTGTTT
>CAJVPT010001866.1:0-19603 GCA_910592055.1 Acaulospora colombiana | reverse complement strand
CAAGCAAGATGTATAGCATGTAATCAGTATCAAGAAACAATAGAACACTTATTAGAATGTTCTGGTCATAAGATTGAGATCCTAGCGGCATGGTGAAAAGAATCTGAGACTTTTCTTAAAGAATTTGACAAGTTGTATCAAGAACGTAAGAGAGAAGTGGATGAAAAATGGTACAACTTGTAGTTGACAATAGAAAAAAAAATGCAAATTAGATAAATGGGCCTCCAGACTAATAGAATCAGCCTCGCAAACCGGTTCAAGTACTTTCAACTTTTGTACAAGATTAGTAAAAAGTGACACAATTAAAGAAGCTGCTAACCTAAACTATTATGGAAAGAAGCTGGAAACAATGGCAAAAAAATAGATTCTAAAAGTACAAAAGAAGATTTGCAACCAGATCTGAAAACAAGTCTAGAATGTGAGATGTGAAAAGATTATAGAATGAGAACAAGAACAAAGAATTGATAGAAGAGCAAAATATAAAAAGGTCCAAAAAGCAAGAAGGCAGGACCTGTAAGACAATCCTAGTTATAAAAGCACAAGGCAAAGAAAAGAAATAAAAGAGAAAGAAAACAAAAACCTAGTAGAAATTATAAGAAATAGAATTAAATATGAGATGAAATGGTTGCTTGTCAGAATATCGTACAGTGATCTACAGTAGTGACCTGTGGGTGATAATATTAGAAGTTGGAATGGTTTCCACCTAAACTACTAATGGAGCAATAAATCACTCCCGAAGTTGCACTTAGAGTCCTAGATAAATAGACTTTGACAAGTGAGTTAGTTAGAGATTTAGCTTTAGCGACACATATATAATATATAGCTTACAATTGTTTAATAAAGCATATATAACTAGCCTGACAGAGAGTTAAAAAAAAAATAATAGGAATAAGGACTAACAATGCATCAAATAACTTTTTTTTTTTAAAAAAATGAATGGCTTACACCTTGTTTATTAGATATTTTATGATGAGTATGTACAAATTTATTTTATAAAAATTTATCACTCTATCTACCTAAGTAAACTCACTAAGGAAATCTTCCTACCATGTGGCTTATTACCAAGTACTGATAATATACTTAACTAATTTGCCAAGGCTCTATATGTCCCATAAAAATTTTGTTGAGAATGAATAGATTGTATTCCAGTTAATCCAGTGATGGTTAGCATGTGCCATAAGTGCATTAATACCTGAAATATATGATTTGTATATATACTTTTTTGTGATTATGGGTTACCATTGTCTTTTGTTTTTTGCAGTAATATTGTGCTCCTTTTTCCATTGTATGAAGTTGTCATACTGTATCTTTGGTTCTATTTTTCTTGTTGTATCTTAAGGAATCTATTGATAATACTTTTGATAATTTCTTTGTGATGTTCTACTGGTATGTATTTTTTGATAGTCTTTATTAAGTCCATTGTAAGGGCTCCTCTCACGATGTAATTCTTGACTTCATTTGTCCAGAGTTTTGCCTGTTTGTTGAGGTCTTTGTTGAGGTTGTATTTTGTGGATGTGTTTGATCTGCTACTGACTTTTTCATTAATTATTTGTTGTAATTCTTTGTAGATGTCTACTTTATTTCCCTTACATATCATGTAGTGTGTGTTGATTTCTATTTGTTGACAGTTGAGGCATTGGTTGTTTATGTAGGTATTTGCCACTCTTCTGTATAGTTTGTTCTTGGTAGGTAATTCTAGGTTCCAAAGTCTGTATCTGAAGGATCTACTATTGTGGTCCTCTCGATTGATAGATCCTGTTGTGAGTTTTGAGGGTGGTCTGTTGATGAGTGAGGCCTCCCATGCAATGTCGTTTAATGTGAAGGTACTATCGGTTGTTGTGAGGTTATGATCAAGGCTTCTCTAGTTAAAAATATGTTTTGTGCTGATTAAGGTTTTGATCAATATTGTGATCATATTGTTTAGAATCTGTCCATTCCATTCTTGTGTCCAATTCATAATATTGCTTCTCATTGATATGCATTCAATTTCAGCTACCTTTTCTGATAGAGTTGCTTCCTTTGCTAAGAAATCTGCTTTATTGTTGTGTTTGTCATTGCTGTGAGCTTTGATTTTTTTCTAGATAATAGTGAGTTTTTGGTTTTCTATAATGTGAATTATAGTGTTGATTAAGTTGTTGTTTTTAAGTGCTCTCAAGTTGGCTGGATTCGTTTGTGCCTTGTTTATTGCTTCTAGAGCTGCTTGACTATTGCTACAAATGGTGATTGTGCAGTTGGCAGGTGCTGTTATGAGAAAGGTGAGTATTGTTGTGAGTTCTTCTCTTGTGAAAGATGGGAACTTGTTTATTTTTTCTTGGAAACTGATGTCTGGTCTTTAGATAATGTGCCAACTGAATTTCATTTTTTGATTTAAGTTTAATGATCCATCTAGGAAAACTGAAATTTCATGGAGTTTTCCTATTTTGTAATGTATTGTTGCCAGTTCCTCGATCATTTGTTCTATTGTCTTGAAATATCATTTGATGATAGTTTTGTTAACTGTTATTTAATTATCGAAGATGGTTGATAATGGAGGAAGGTTCGAGTGTAAGAATTTATCTTTGAGAATATCATTGAAACTGTTAGGTGATATTCTACTTCTTTGGCAAAGTTTTTTGGAAGGTGAGTTTCTTGAGCTAATTTTGCTTTTGTGAACTGTGATACTGATCAAGCTGTTCTTTTCTTTATAAAAGATACATTCTCCTTGTTTTCCTGTGGTTTTCAAGGGGCACCCGTTATATTCTTTTAAGGGGAAGTGGTTATTATTGGCTCTAATATAATGTTGTAGTTTGACTGTGTTCTATTGGATGGCATACTTTTTGCCAATGACACTAGTGTTGGTTCCTTGTGATACAGTCCATTTTATTTCTTGATTTGGTATTTCTATTGCTAGTCTGTGATTGATTTTTGTGTTTTGTGTGTATGTTCATTTGGTTTCAATCAAGGTTAGGATTTTTTGGTTTTGTTGGATTTCTTTAAACCAGTTGAGTATTTTTCTGTTTGGTTTCTTGTTTGCTGTTATTATTTCTACTAATGTTGCTAGTCTGAATCCTGTATAGTTGGTGATTTGATTCAGGAAGAGAATATGGTTTGTTGTCAGCAGTTTTCTGTATTTATTATACCATCTTGATTCTGTTATTTCTTCAATGGTTATGTCAGTTTCTTTGAAGATTTGAAGGTTTTGTGCTATTTCTGTGTATCTATGTTGTCTGAGAAGAAAGAGAAGATAATGTGTAAAGTCATATCCTTGAGATAGGAATGGGTCTGTAAATTGTGTGCTTGTTATGGACTTGATTGACCATTATCTATTTTGTACTTCCTATAGATGCATGCTGATGATTTTTCCTATAATATCTTGTCTGTTTATTCTTTTGTACCAGTTGTTGACATGAAGTAGTAGTTGTCTGTCCCAAATATGGAAGAAGCCATATTCCAATGAATTGTGTAAGATTGTGTTGGATGCTGTTTTTGTCAGGTTAAGTTTATGTTTGTAAATGGGATTTAAAATGCTCATGATTTTGTTACAGTTTGATTCTATGTAAACCATGTCTGATAGGAGGTATGTTATCATTGGTATCTAGACTTAATTATGTAAATATCTAATTTGTTTGTCTATTGTTGCTTTCCATTTGATCGTGTTGACATATTTAAGTGTTTTTTCCTTTATCAAATGTTGTTGATATGTTTTTGCTCCTTTGTCTTCCAGGTATATTCCTAGAATTCTAGCTGCTTAATTTTGTGGAAGCATTGTGATTGGTTGTTCATGGATACAGATCTGATTGTTTGGGTCATATGTAAAGTTTAGGACTAAAAGATTTAATTTGGATGTATTGATGTGAATGTCATTTATTGTGAAAAAGGTTGAGCAGATGTTATTTATTTTTTGTAATCTTTTTTGACTGCTTGCTATTAGAGTAGTGTTATCCATGAATGCCAGGCATGAGATGTTTTGGGTTGAGATGGTTGGTGGTGCTGTGGATTCCTTTCATTTTTTTGATGTAAGGGTATATTCCTTTCATGTTTTTGAGATCCAGGATAAAAGAGGATCATAAAAGATTCTCCAGAGTAGGGGTGATATAGTGTCTCCTTGATCGATTCCATCTTCTATTGTATATTGTAGTGATAGTCCAAATGGTGTAATAACGTGATTTTGTCTATTGTCACAGATGTTCGTGATGATTTGAATAATAATGTCTAAAAATTTGATTCACTGAAGTACTAATTTAAGTCTTTGAATATTTACTAAGTTGAAGGCTTTTGTCATATCTAGGCTCAAAATCTATGCTTTGTTGCCATGTTGTTTTGTATCATCCTGAATTGCTCTAATTATGTGTATAGGTTCTTGTGTACTGCAACCTAGTAAGGCTACCCAGTTGTGCTTGGATAGGATTTGGTGAATGGTGAGGATTTTAGCTAGTCTGTTGTTGATAATTTTTGTGAATATTTTCTATGTTGTTTCAAGAAGGGTAATTGGTCATGTTATATTGATGTTGTTTTTCCATGGTTTTGATTTGGGAATGGGATATAACTATTCTGACTCCACTTATTTGGTACTTTGCCTGTTTGTAGTACATTGTTGAAGAGATCTGTGATATGGTTTATTGTTTTTTTGGTAAGTTTTTTCAGTGCAATATAAAGGATTCCTAGCAGTTCTGGTGCTAATTTGTTGGAGCATTTCCTAAGTAGCTCTTGGATCTCTTCTACTGTGATGGTATTAGTTACATTGGTGTACCATTCTTTGTTTACATGTTGCAGTGGTTTGTATTCTTTCTCCCATATTGTGGAGTGGATCATTTTGGTATTGCATTTACTGATCCAGTTTTGATAATGTGTTCTGACTGCTTCTTTGATTTTTTCTGGATTTGTAATTATTGTTTCATCTGAATTATGTATGATCATTTTGTCTAGTATAATGTACCATTTTGAATCATCTAGTAGATTTCTGATTATTTGTTTTTTGTTGGTGTTAAAGTATGATTGTCTTCTTAGTAGTCATTCAGATATGGCTTCTAATTGTCTATTTCTACACAGTTTGTTGAAGATTGCTTTATGTGTGTCTCTTGTGTTTTTTATGGATTTAATCCATTCTGCAATGTTTACTGGGCAAGAGGGCTCATTTGGAGTGTCTATGGTAATAGAGTATTTGTTGGCTAATTTGTTCGATATGGACTTGATTTTCTTGAGGATGTGGTTTGATAGTGGATTGTTATTAAGAAGTTGTTTATCTAATGAGTGGATTTTTGAGAGTTTGCGTAGAGTATTAGTGGGAGGACTAGGTGGTTTTGGTGATCTCTTTTTTTTCTTATATTTCTTGATATGGAGGGCTGCACTTTGTAAGATAGTATCTTTTAAGAGATTCCATTTTTTGTTCACTTTGTCTAGAGAGGTGTTAAGTTCCTTCTATTTTTGTTCAAGTTTGAATTGTATGTGTTTTCTGAAGTCTTTCCATTTCTCTTAGAGTGTGTCCTACCAATTATATCTAGTATTGGGTTGTGATCTGTATCTGTTTGATTCTGGAGAATCAGTGTTCCAGTGTTATATATTACAGCATGTTGTATTGTGATCAGTTTCTATCACTTCTTTGTTGATTTCTTGTATTTATGCTTCTATAAGGTGCCAGAGTGATGATAGGAAGATCCATATTTGATAAATTCTACTGACTGTATCTTCTATGTTGCTCTATGTGTATTGGGTACTGTATGGGTTGATTTCTCGAAAGCTATATATAAATTAATTGTTAATAACTATTGTATGAGCTTTCCCATTGAAAGATATTGCTTTCCTTTGGAAACTTCGAGTTGGACATATCTATACTGGGGTTGGGGACTAAGTTGAAGTCTCCTAGGATTATTATTTAACTATTTGAGGCTTTTGCTTCATTGATTAATTTCAGTACTTCTTTGGTGTGCTCTTGATTTGACTGGTATGCTTGGACAGGAAGGTAAATAGCAATAATTCTGAGTTTACATTTGAATTTGAATAGTAGATCTATTGTGATGATTTTGTTTTTCAATATATGCTTTTTGAAGATGTGTTTGGCTAGGTTTTTTTCAATTAATAGTGCTACTTCAAACCCTTTCATTTGGTTACTTGTGTTACTTTATGTGGTCTGGTAGTCGTGAAATTGAATGAATTTTCCTTTCATGTTGCTAAAGTTTGTTTCTGTGAATACAAGAATACTTGGTTTGTGTTTATTGATCCATTCTATTCATAGGAGTAGTTTTCCTAGGTTTGATTTGAGACCTTTGACATTTGTCATGAAGATATTTCAGGTTTATCCTATAATATAATAGTTTGGGGTGTGTTTAGGATGTTGTTTATATGGTGTAATAGTATTGTTTGTTGATATGACTGATTTTCCTTGTGGTGATACGGAGTTGTTATGAGATTTTGATGGTGGTATGTCAGTGTTTTCACCTGTTGTAGAGTCTGAGTCTGACCATGGTAAGTTTGTTTCCAGTTGTTGTGTTCTGAGTGAAGGGTTATTGGGGTTGTTAATTTGATGGTTATGTATCATGTTTGTATTTGCATGTTTATTGTTATTGGAATTGCTATGTGCATTTCCCATAGTTATTGATTGTCAGTAGGTTTGGTTGAGGTCTGAGCTAAAGTGTTTATTGTGGTGAAGGATTGGTTCATTTTGTCTTGCATTCTATCTATGGAGAAAAAGAGTTGTATTTGTGTATTTCTGAGATCTTTAAAGCTGTCTTCAGATGTGGATTGTGTACTGTTGGATGGTGATATAAGTATTGAGGCTTGCGATGTTGGTGTTTGTTCACTATCCATTGATTCGCAGTATTCTTCATTATAGTATTCCAGGTTGGTGATACACTCATCCAGTTCTACTACTTGATGTTTGATAGTATTCAGTTGTTGCTGGATTTCTCTGAGGATATTGTCAATATCTTTGAGAGTTGTTGGATTCTCATTTTTTGATTTGGTTGTTTGGGAAGCTACTGTTGTATATGTTCCTGCTTTTGGTATTTTAAGTGTTCTTGGTTTGTTAAGGTTGCAGATTGATGAAGTTTTTTCCAGTCCGAATTTGTTGTAAAGGTCTTTAAATTTGGTTGCCTGGTTTTTGTTGTAAGTGTTCTATTGGATGCACCTTTCCTTGATAGGGCAGTTTTTGGCTAGATGGGAAGATGTGTTGCATATTGCACATAGTTTTGTTGAGATTGGGGTGAATGAGAGCATTGTTTCTCCTTGTTGGTATTGTGTTTGTGCTGCTGTTAAGAGGTCTTCTTGTGTTTCGAAGCTGATGACTACAAATCTTTTAAGTTTGTAATCCTTGTTTGCTGTCCTTAGGATATAGCATGTCATCTCTTGCATTGTGTAAGGATGTTTTTGATATCTCATACAAATATGTTGAGAAGGAGGTTCGTTAGTTTAGCAGCAATTTCATGTCTTTGTTTCATTTGTTGAAGTGTCCATTCTGCATCATTGATTCTCACTGAGTCTCCTTTAATTAGGATGCTTCTGATATTTACTAGTTTGTGTTTGGATTCTTGATCTTCAAAAGTAATTGTGACACATTGTCACAAGTTTTGAGTTTTTATAGTGATACCTTGAATTTGACCATGTTTGTGAAGGCTTGTTGGACTTCTATGAGTCTTGTGTTCAAGAGAATGTCTCACACTACTATAAAGTTTCCTTTATTGATTTGTGGGCAGCTGGTTTTCATATGTGTCAGCCTATTGTTGTCCATTTCTGAGAGCTCTATAGTTATTGCATGTTCCACTGCATGTTGATCTACAAAGATAGCAATAATTTGCATGTCTTCTTTTTTTCCTTTGCTATATACTGTCAGAAGTTATTTAGGAAAGTTGAGGACTAGAATGATGTGTTCTAGTTTTTGGTGTGTAGTTTTTCCTTTGACTAGTTTTGCTGGGATATCAACCTTGTATCGTTCTCATACATATTAGATTGTTTTGTCAAATGGTGATTTGGATCTTGGTCTGCCTTGAGAGTTGTTGATTTTTCTATTTTTGCCTTTAGAAATGTTGAACCATTTTTGTTCTAAGTTGTTTTTCTCTTCGGTTTCCATCTCTTCATCTGGACTGTTGTTTCAAACTGTTTGTGGTTTCTGGATGGTAATTCTTCTGGAATATTTTTCTAATTGCTCACTCTATTTATTGGTTGTGTTGAGTTGTGTTTCTACTATGTCACTCTATGAAGAGGTTGATGCCTCTGATTCCTGGCTTTGTTGAGCTGAATGTTCTATTTTTTGTTATTGATTTTCTTATAGCATTGTTTCTTGTTATGTGGTTATGTTGGTTGTGTTGTTATTAGGTTGATGGTCGTTGTTTGGAATAGTAGTTACCATTGATTGTGTGGACTTCTTGGCTGCTGTCGTGATGGGTTTCTTTGTGTATGGTTGGGTTCTAGCCAGGCCCAGTTCTTTGCTGGCTCTTTTGTCATATCTCAAGGTATACTTCGTAATTGTGGAAGGGTTGTTGAAAGCTTTGGGACTTCTGTTGTGACTTGTTATCTTTCTTTGCCTTTCATCTTAAAAGTTTTCAAAAAAGGAAATTTTTAAGGATCTGGTTGGTTATAGAAAAGAGTTTTTTTTTTGGATGAATGCATCAAATAACTTATTATTTATTAAATCACTAAAAGAATAAAGAGATTTGCAAGCAATTGCTTTCGATGCAAAAAAGAACTATTTTCAATGTCTTGTATATTACATTAATATCGAGATTCAAAAAACCTTGAGTATACTTTCAAATAAATTGCAGAAGGTAAATTTTTTATAGATAGATTATTTTATTTTTATATTTATAACTAACTTATATATATATAGTTACATAGGCTTATTGTAAAAATACGATCATCACCTCAGCAATGTAAAAAATTAAATGCAGTTGCAAGTCACTAGAAATGGAATCTTTGAAACTAATTTTGGATATAGAGACATGCTGGAATTCAATATATGAAATGGTGGCCCCTGTGATACAGTTAAAAGCAATAAGTTTAATTTATTTTTATTGATATTTATTTTAATTTTAATTTTAAAAAATTTATATACAGTATAGGCAATCAAGTATATTATAATGTCAATCCAGGAACTAAAACAATATATATTTACCGATGATGATTGAAATATATTTGAGCAGATTGTAGAATTGCTTGAGCAGTTTAAAGAAACAACAGAAATAATTTCAGCTTCAAGTTATTCAACACTTTTCTCAATTATCCCTGGATATAATACATTAATTGCCCATTTAGAATATACAGTATGTGTAGTAAAAAAGAAGTTGACAAAACAATAAAAGAAGTAACTGCTGCTTGTTTAGAAAAATTTAAAGAGTACTATAACAAGACCAATAAAGCAAACTTGCTAGCAGTTATTTTAGATTCAAGATTTAAAATAAAATATTATAAAATGAATAAATAGAAAGAAATAGTCAGTAAAATTAAAGAAAGATAAGTATTTTATTAAATATGATAAAATAAATATTAAATATATTACAATTTTAAAGTTTTTTAAAAGCTTTTCAAAAATACAAGAAGTATGGTATAGAAAATACTGTATCAGGCAGTAGCAAATATATCCAAGGGACAGCTAGTTCGAAGTTGTTTAAGTGGCATTATATAGAAAAACCAGATTAATTGCAACTATATTTATTTCTTTCAAATGTAAATGTCAAAATCTATATATTAGAGTAGTGGAAAATGCATAAATATCCATTTATATATTTGGTACTTATATCATGTAATTATTTGGCAGCACTTACAATGAGTTTTCTATCAGAATAAGTCTTTTTGATGAGCAAAAATTTAATAACCAATAAAAAAAATTGGCTATTAGGCAAAACAATTAGAGCATGCATGTACTTGAGGTTGTGGTAAAAAGAACCTTTATCAAGAAATACTAATGATTTATTTTAAATTTTCTTTTTTTTGTTGTATTGTTTAATGTATTGTTAAAACTATATTTATTGTTTAGACTTTTTTAAGATAAAAAAAAAAGTTTAACAAAGCAAGCAACCTATGTGTTGAAGCATTTATATAAAAATGCTGCTATAATATCCAATATAATACTGATATAGGCCAATTGATGAAAGTTGCTGTAATTGTTTGGATAGATAATAATTGTTAAAAATTGATCAATGTATGAGTGATCTATGGTAGAGAAACACAATTGAACAATAAATAAAAAAAAACTTTTTTCTGATTTTTTTGTCAATTTTTTATTTTGCTTCCTTTTACTTTTATCACTTTACCATTCCTACTGTTAGGTATTTTGCTTAGGAATTTTTTTTTTACCTGCAAATGTTTTTTTTTTGTTTCTTGCTAGTTTTCAAATAAATATATATATCTCTTTATATATTGACCAAATAATTGATTTTATTTAAATATATATAGCTGCCTATCACTACATAGCTACAATTGAAGGCATATTTTTATTATTTGTTGATATTTTTATAATTGTTACATTAATCACCTTTGCTTTTGTTACAACTATATACTTGATTATTTTTATTTTGACTAAATAAACTGGCACCTTTTTGATTACTTTAATTGGTATCTTTTATCAATTAAATAATCTGGTATCTTAATTATTAATTAAACCTTTATATTGATTTACTGTTCCTACCATATTTATAGTCAAGTGAGTACAAGGCATTCAATATTTTGTTACTACTGCACTTTATATTTATTTCTAAAATATTGGTATAGGTAATAAGATATATGTCTCAAAGAAACAGAAACAGATCAAAATTAATGGTAAGTAAATTGATCGAAGAGAGGGAACAAAAACCAAAGAGCCTTTTACTTGGCAAGTCTATAAAGTTGTCTCCAGTGGGAAACCCTGAACTAATACTTGTAGGCTGGCCTTCGTAAAAATGTAACTAGCTACTATTAATAAATTTCAATATTGCCTCAAGTAGAAAACCTTGGACTAATATATTAAATTTTGGTGATAAAATACTAGGCAAGCTTAAATCTGTTATATTGCTGCTGCTACCTCTAGTAGAAAACCCTGGACTAAAGCAAGGCTTTCGAAAACATTTAAGCAGGCATCGACAATTTAACTTGCAACTAGGTTTTTGGTTCCCTATTGTACTAACAAGTTGTATATGTATATATATAGCCAATACTTGTTTTTTAAATATATATAGAAATTTAAATTGCTGTCTTGCATTTTCTTGTGTCATTGAAAAATAATAATTCTGAGAAGTATACTGCCTGCTTGCAAAGTCCTTTCATTAAATTAACAAGTATTTGCCTGGCTGTATCTAATTTTAATATCAATTTTTTTTCAAATGTAAATAGTCTCAATTAACAAAAGTTATATAAACTTATACAGGAATTTGATATAGATATTTTAGGAATTTGTAAAATTAAACTAATAGAAGAAATATTAGATTTTGTTTTTAACCTATAGCAAATACGTAATTTCTTTCATAACTATAATAATGAAAAGTCCAAAGAATCCAAAGTAAGATTTCTTATTAATAGAAATATTAAAAAAAAGTTAATATCAATTGAGATAATAGAAAATTACATAATAAAATCTAATTTTCTATCAACAAGAAACAAACTCCTTATCTATCAAGTATATCTGCCATCTAAAAAAGTTAAAATTAGATAATCACAACTCCTGCTTCAAAATAAAATTTTAAATACATAAGCAAAGAAATTATTTCAAATTTATAATTATAGTGATTTTAATATAATATTAACATAATAGTAGATCAATCATATCTATTAACAAAACAATTCTAAGATACAGAAAAGATAAGATAGGTTTTTTCAACTTTCTAGAAGATTAAAACTAAATAGATATCCAAAACTATTAGGAAGAAGAAGGAAATATTACCTTTACATGGACAAACAACTTAGCATATAGTAGAATTGACTATATTTGGATACTATTAGAAATCAGTCTAAATAATACATATTGTTATAGGTTATGTGGATGATATGATTTATGTATAATAGTTTAAAATCCAAAAACCTAAAAGTCTGATATGAAAGATTGAGTGTTACAAAATAAGAAACTACAGATTGAGATTTAGATATTGATAAAAAAACTATGTGTGTCTAACAAAGTATGGAAAGTTTAGCAAAGTTTAGAATTAACATAGCTGATTATAAAATAGATAGTCTATTGTTAATTAGAAAAGTATAAATAGCTTACCAGAGTAAGTTGAGAAGGTAGTACTGAATGTGTTAAAAAACAGTACTCATTGTGAATTGAGATAAGAGTTAATAATATATAAAAGAAACAAAATGCAAATAAAGAGACACTTACCCTCAACTAAAAATGGGTTCCTAAAGGGGAAGACAGGGACAAAAGTCTAATGTTCCTTACTAGGAAATATTAAAATTTTTAAATTAATAACTATAAAAAAACTATCTACAATTGTTCTCCATTATTCAAATCATTGATTTATAGCATTACTAGATTTTTGTTTCTATAAAGTGAAGAGCTATGAATTTTGTCCCTCAAAAAGAGATATAAGTGATCTGTGAAATTTTATATGCTAAATATTTTAGGGACCCATCATTACCCTCAATCAAGTCAATTACTTCGTTTCTGTCTTTTCTAAGTGTTCTTTATGGGAGGCTTTCTCTTTTTTGTATTGGTTGTGAATATTTGTGAGTTATTTGGATTATACAAGGTGCTACAGATTAGTAATAGACTTGTCAGATTAGCCCATGCCAATATGAATTTAAAAATATTTCAGTAGAAACATTACTGGATAGCAATTATACTCTTTTATTAATAAGAATGACAATAAATAATCTGCTTAAAAACCAGGTTCAAGAGCAAAACAAAACAATAGATAAATGATACCAGATCCAGTAAATTTTATTACAGAACAATAGGAGAAGTTCCAACTTTGGATAGAATACAAGCTTCCAGAAATTGACATATAACTTTCTTGATAAGAGGTTGAAGACAACTTCCAAGAGCTTGAAACTATAATTATTAAGAGTGCATACAAGTGCTTCAAGAAGAAGAAAGTTTACTTCACTACCAATAGAAGAAAAAAAGTTAAAACAAAATCATTAATTTCAAAGAAAGATTTTGAAACATATAGAAAAGCCAACAATATTCATTTCCTTTTAAAGAAAATTTAAGTTTACTAGAACTTAAGAACTATAAAGAATATAGAGAACATATAAAAGGCTATCTAAAACCTATAAGGTATTTGCAAATCCTTCAATAAAAAATTAGTATCTCCCCAATCATAAAAAGAAATCCCAGAGTAATTAAAAAAGATTATTAAAATAGAATATATCCTTAGAATGATATACAAGAAAAATGAAAATCTCTATATTAAAAACCAAATCAGAAAGCACTGGAAAATAGATATGATGATTTCAAATCCAATTATAAATAAATACTAAGCTTAATCTAGAATTGTAAAAAACCTAGAATTATATTAAACTAGGAGCTGACCAAAAATCAAGAAGAAAAAAAATATATCATTACTGATCCTTAAATAATCAGAAACAAGATCAAAAATATTACAAAAAGACTTTTAAAAAAAGAAATATCAACTTTGAAAGTCTTGATTCTTTCTGAAAAAAGAATATCAACCCAAGAAATAAATTGATTCAATATGATACTTACCATTAACAGAAGAAATCAAAATAGAAGAGTTTGAGCTACTTTACAATCTCTATCAAACAACAAGATTGCAAGCCTCTTATACATTAACTATGAAATGTTCAAGCACTTAGAAGTCAAAAAAAAAAAAACTTTATATTTTCTTTTCAACAAAGCCTTAAGTATGGATAAAATATCTAGAAAATAAAAAAGCAGTAATATCTATCCTATTTCAAAACCCAAGTTCTAGAAATGTGATTTGAGCCACACAAAAAACTATTTGAAAATGCTTTATCAAGATCCTTATCAACTAACTATTAACTATTTGCAAGCAATACAAAATCCTAAAAAGTTTGAACTTTACTAGTCTATAAGGAGAAAGTATAGCAGAACCTATCTATCTGCTAAACAACATCTGTAAAGAAACCAGAAAAAAAAAAAAGAACTATGAATTCTTTTTTAAAATACTGCCAAGGCATATGACATAATATCTTTTTATATGCTTGAAAAGACTATAAATTGGATTTGAATTTCTACAACTATCAAGAAGCTTATAATAGATCTTTTTAAAGATAGAAGTTATAGTATTATCTTTCCCAATAGACTCTCTAATCCAATAGTAATAAGTAATAGTATACAGTATATCAAGGAAAAACAATTTTTCTATTATTATGAAGAATTTTCTATGATTTATTGTTATACAAAATTCAAAACAATAACAATTTGAATTATTTTATAAAAAAAAATGGTTCTCCAATTTCATCAAATCTAAGAAAAAAGTTAAGCTCTCTTTAAGATAAGTAGTAATTACTTACATGAATAATACAATCTGAATTGTCAAATCTAAGAAAGATCTGGAAAGAATTTTAGAAAAATAAAAAAGTTCTATATAACAAATAATTCTCAAATTAATATAAGAAAGTCAATTTTTCAAGGAAACTCTTTCTACTGATCCTCTAACCACATACAAAAAAGATACTCGCAAGAAGTTTCTATACTTTTAAGCTAATAATGTCTTACTACTTTTCTTAAAATCAACTTAAAAACTTCAAGAACCATTCACCACCTCCACTTCTTTTGCTTACTATCCTCTTTAAACAAAAACTTGATCTCTAGTGATCTTAAAGATCAAGAAACACCTTTTCTACCTATGACAAGAAAGTTCTGAAAGGAAGAAGAACTAATATGCTACTATCTCACATCATAGAGAAACATTACAGAAGTGTTGTCATGATGAAAGAAAAATTTTTCACTCTTTTGTTATCTGTTACTTCTCATATTGCTTGTTCTTGATTTTTTCTAATGAATTTTGCCTATCTCAGTTTGACCCTGAATTTTGAGTAGCACAAAGTTTCTCACACTATAATTGGGCAGACAGAGCTCACATTAGTAAAAGAAGTTAACAAGCTTCTATTGGTCACTTTACATATTCAAATGCATTTCCTCAGCTCCATAAGAACCTAGGGTCCACCATAAGTTATTATGCCTAGTGTAGGTGGATAATAAATACTGTAAACTCCTACATCTTTGGCTAAGCAAAAGAGAAAGAATATATTTTCTTTTCTCCTCTATTAAGAAAGAAGAAAAAAAAAAAACTAGGCTTAAAGGAATATAGAATGAGGACAATGCCTTAAAAGTATCATGCCTATTCTTTATTAGCATAAATATTGGGAGATCAGGGAGATCCTAGAATTATTCATACCTAATCAACAAAACTAATGTGCAGTTGGATGACTTCAATTGGCTGAAGAATATGCCACAAAGAGGATATTAGACAATAGTTTAATCTCTACAGATGGTAGTACTTTGGAGAAAACAGTATGATATTTATCAAGTCCAACAAGGCACATCCTGGAAGTATCAAGATTCCCTTTCTAGGCTGGAGCTATCACAATGGTAAAGAAGGACAAATTGTTGAATAATAGGTCCTTAACTATTCCAGTGCCTATTTACCTTTCCCTATGTTCTAGAGCCCTCTGAAACCCCTGACTTATCATCACCCAGAAGAACATCAGTAGAAGATCCCATACTGGATAGGGTATAAAAGAAAAAGGCAAAGAACTGATAAATAAGGATCACAACATAGAGGTACCGAAAGTAGTGAAGGAACAGATATTGTACCCTGAACTGATAAAACCCTCGAAGAGTAACCAGCCCATAGTACCAATATAGTAGTAGTAACGTGTTTCCAAGTCATCCATAATCAAACCATTTTCTCTTCTCCTTCTGGTGCCTTTTTTGTTATACAGAATTTTCACCCCTATTTAAATTTGTATAGTTTTAGTTTTATTTCTCTCTTTTTTAATAGATATAATAGAGTAGGGTATCGAACACATTAGTGAAACAGATTAGATGGTCTGTGATAAACATAGATTTATTCCACACATCAACCCCCATAAGAAATTTTTATCATCCTAATGGTCCTTCATTAGGTTTTTGTCTGGAGATGGCTCAACTATGAAATGGTTTTAACCTATTATTAGTTTGTTAGCTTCTCATTGTTTTTCTTCTGGTCAGATGTATATACATATTAAACTTTGCTAATAAACTTGGTCGAGTCAGCCAAAAAAATAAAAAAATAAAAAATAAGAAAGTCAATTTTCCTTACTATTAACTAGAATACTCAAGTTTCTGGAACTATTCAAGCTGAAATAAAGAATACAATAATCTATAAAATTAATAAAGAGGATTAGACCAGATTTCTTGGTATTTGACTAAAACTAAGACAAAAGAATCAAGATATTATTAGTCTAATAAAATTAGAAAACAGAATAGTAATTCAAGCAATAACTAAAAAAAAGTTGTCAAAAAACATATATGATATGTTATCAACAGGATCTTAATCTCAAAAATAGAATATAAAATACAATACATATATCTAAATAAGAAGATATGCAATGAGCTTACAACCATATTTAAAAAAGTATTCAAGAACAAGGCCTTAGTTTGTGGAATAATCTCAAACAGTTATATTCATACAAAAATATATATGGTTTAAAGAGTATCTGGGAAATATAATTAGAAAGCTATATATTTGCACTTTTTTGTCAACTCAATAATAATAAGATCTCCAATATTGCTATTATGATTAGATCAAAACAAAGCCAAATAAAATGTCAAGAACCTAATATTTTAGAAAATCCTATCAACTCTCAAAAGCTAATTAAAGAATATTTGATAGTTGTAATATTAGTCTTGATAAAAAATATACAAATCACTTTTCAAAGTTAAAAATAAAAGAAAATATTTGATTATTAGAGGATATCCTGTTTATTAAATCAATATTATAAGATGATAAAAAATATGAAAAGGTTATTCCATCACTATTCAAGCATAAGATTATGTTTCTATATCAGCTTATCAATATTATTATAATGACACTTAAAGAATAAGGAGCAATTTAAATTCTTTTTAGCAGATACAAAGGATTAGTCCTCTTCTAATACAAAAAAGTTTATGAAAAAATAACAATAAATCAAGATCTTCTACAAAACTCATTATATATTTGAATAGACAGTTTACAATATACAAATCAAAGCATTTCCAATAAATCTAGATAGAAGAAAATATATTGAATAGTCTATACTAATACTCTAATAGACACATTAGAAAAAACAATATTTGTAAATAACAAATTCTATTTCATATCATATCAGCTAGTATATAACTCTGCTAGTAATTATACCTATTTTAAATCAGATAAAACAGTATGGTTGGTAAAAGTAGTTCTTCACAAGTTTACTTTATTCTATAACTAAATAGATATAACAATCTAAGAATAAGAAAACAGATTCTTCTACTAGAAAATCTTATAGACTGGCAGATAAATACATATTATCAAATAGTGACTCTATTAATTATCAGACCTATAGAAGTAGAGATTCAAGTAAAAGATTGGAACATCACATTAATAGAACAAGTCATATAAACTGAAGAATATAGAGATGAACTTATAAGTATTCTGAGATATAATAGAAGGAATATAGTTAATCAGCTTACTTTTTATATTGATGGTTTCTATAAAAAAGGGATAACAGACTGTGAACTTAAGACAGGTTTAGCTTGGATCATAATAGAGAAAAACAAAGTGATTAAATAGTTCTCAACAAAAGTTTTTACTTGACCACCTGCAACTAATGTTGAAATATTAACTATTCTTATTGCATTATATACTGTCTCTCAAAATATAATTGTCTTGATTTATACTGATTACAACACTGCAATCAAAGTATGAAAATTTATTTGCTCACAAATAGAGATATCAACAAGAAGATGAACAAAGATTATTAACTGATTACTATGAAATAAAATCAAAGACTTGATAAAGAAAAAAAATTTAAATTTGAAAATCTTGAAGGTTAAAATTTATAAAATCAACAGATTTAATAATCAAGTAGATTTATTTGCTAAATAGACTAGGCAAGAGAATTTAATAACCTGGCATTAACTATCAGAGTTAAGAAAAGTTTACATAATAGCTATATGAAAAGAATATACAGTACAATAGAGATTAATATTAGAGATTTCATAAGAATGTTCAATAAGAAAAGGATTGAACTAGACCTGTGGGTTTATAGCACAGTGATAGTGCTCCCAGATTACAATCACAAGGTCCAGAGTTCAATACCACACAAGGACCAAGTGAAAATTAGCTATCGATGGCACAAAGATTCCATCTACCCCATGGTGATGATCCGGTACCTTAGCATGGCTATAACAAGGAATCGACTGCTTATCATGCCCATAACAAGACAGAAAAATTAGCCTGGTGTGCAAGCTGACTATCAAAAAAGGTTCCAAAACAAGGCAAGGCTAAGTGATATGACATTCTTAATCAAGACTGATCTCCTATCTAAGTGGCAAAGTTGGATAGTAAAGCGTTCTGGTGTTCAAGAAAATACAAGACAGGTTCCCCAAAGAGGCAAAGATGGATTGCTACAAGAAGACAGGTGATAACAAAAACAAGACAGACTCTCCATAAAAATATATGCACTAACAGGAGTTATAAAGATTCTGTATAAAAGACCCCTAACACCGGTGGTGCTAGGCATCTCAGGCAAGTTCTTGACATATTAGCCTCCCTTCACAGGAATAGCAATAGGTCATCTGGTGAACTACAGTTCTAGGGAGTGCCACTTCGTTTGGATGAGGTTATACAAACATAGTTTAAAAACTGATTGGTATTCCATTAAATTGTTAGGTTAAACACCTCTCAGTACCTCTGACTTTGTTAAGAATTAAGAAAAATCCTACACTAGACAGTCACATAATTTCCCTATCCTGGTTGGGTGAGACATAAATAGATGTCCCTTGTACTATTCGTTGATCTGTAAATTCTTAAACAGTATGGGTAATTACTCATCCCAGTTGTTCCTAGGATCTATTTTAATAATTAATAAAGGTTTCGAAGCTGGTGCAGGAATGAGCTAGCATGTTAAAAAAAAAAAAAAAAAAAAAAAAAGGATTGAACTAGATTAAACAACACAAAAAAAGATTCAAGATTTTTAAATCTATAATAACAAAGTTATAGATTGGTCAATCTTTTGGAATTAGTTTAATTCAACCAATACTTTAATACTTCTTTCAAGATTAATAAAAGCAAAAGCTTCCTAACTAATCTAATCCACAATGAACTTCTAGTCCTACAGATACTTAAGAAAAAAAAATCAAATATATATACTATAATCATTTGTTCAATATATAAACTTCAAGAAGAAATATTAGAACATCTCTTTGAATATTCAACCATTAGAGAAATTAGGAAAGACATATAGCAAAAAGCAAATAAAAAGATTTACAAATATATCAACAAAGAAGTTAAAGATAAAGAAGAAGTCTGATCTGTAATAAATAACTGGACAGACTAATGGCTAAAAAAGATCCAGAAATTTGATAGGGACTTTTTCAATACTATCTATGGATATATGGAAAAAGATAAGACTATCTTCTTGAAGAAATATCTCAAAAAGCAATTCAAGATCCTATCTGCAACTATACAGAGTATAAATGGCAAGCTCTGTTAAAAGATGTGAATAAACTTCA
>CAJVPT010001865.1:0-19614 GCA_910592055.1 Acaulospora colombiana | reverse complement strand
ATAATGTATAGCTTACAATTGTTTAATAAAGCACACATAACTAGCCTGACAGAGGGTTATAAAAAAAAAAAAAAAAAAAAAAAAAAAAAACATTACTAGCTCTTGATATGAATAGACAAAATAGGAACAACATTAAGAATTAATAGCTTCAAAACTAATAGCTACAGAAAGAGACTTTCAGCAATAACACCTGATAAGGTTAGATGACTCTAATATCAATATATATATTAATAAAAAACTATTAGAGATATAAAAAGATTGGCAGATAGTCAATAGTAGCAAAGAAAAAAACAAAAGATCTCTAATGCACACAACTGGCTCAAAATCTTAATCCAGATTATCTTTTGATTATAGACTCAAATACAGATATGAAAGAGTAAAGATTGAAATCAAGACCTTTCTTATCTTCAGAATAATAACTCATAAAAGATATTCTATTTCACAAAAGCCCTCAATTTTCCAAAGGTCTCTTTTTCATTCAAAACATATATTATGATTAAGAAGAAAACATTATTACTATTTTCAGTAATTAATAAGCCACAGATTATACAAGTAATCTTATTTTACTATATATAAACAATATCAAACTTATATACATAAAAAAAACTAAATATAGGCTCAATAAGAAATACAGTATTAGGGTATAGAACATTTCCCTGAGTATAAAATTCATAGACATACAATAAATCTTTTTCAGATCAATAATATCAAAATGACCATCAAACAAATATGACAATTTATAACAATTATTTTCAGTAACAAAATTAACAAACTTAAACTTCTAGAATACTGAAGCATACTTATTAAAACAAACTTAATAAGAATTTTTGATACAAAATGGAATTTCAAACAGATGAAGAATTGGAGCACTCATTTTCTTAAATTAATAATTGAAATTCTCAAAATCCTGAAAGGGTTCAAGCTAGGATGGAAAATATTATAGTTAACAAAATTGATAAAAAAGATTAGACCAGATTCCTTGATATCTAGTTGGGATCAAAACAGAAAAGTCAGAATATGATCGATCTAATAAAATCAGAAATTAGAGTGATAGTTCAGATAATATCTAAGAAGAAATTA
This sequence comes from Acaulospora colombiana, assembly GCA_910592055.1. Lineage (NCBI taxonomy): Eukaryota > Fungi > Glomeromycota > Glomeromycetes > Diversisporales > Acaulosporaceae > Acaulospora > Acaulospora colombiana. Next base: position 18,534 of record CAJVPT010001865.1, on the reverse strand, counting down.
ACAGAAAAACATGCTTGTTATATTATTAATAGAGTGTTGATCCCCAGAATAGAATATAGAATACAATATACACATCTTAGTAAAAAAATATATAATAAACTTACAACCATGTTTAGAAAGGTTTTCAAGAACAAAGTACTAATCTGTAGAACAATACTGAATAGTTGTATCCACAACAAAGAAATATATGGTCTCAAAAGTATTTGAGAAATACAATCGGAAAGCTATATATCAGCACTATTTTATCAGCTTAACAATAGTAAGGCCTTCAATTTGATCACTATAGTCTAATTGAAATAGAGTCAGATCAAAAGCTAAGAATCTGAAAATATCTTAAATAATCCTGTAAACTCACACAAGATAAACAAAGGAAACCTGGCAGTTGTAACATTGGTTCTGGTCAAAGATTTACAAATTACTTTTCAAAGTTGAAGATGGAAGGAAACCTTTAATTATCAGGAAGGTATCTTATCTATTAAGTCAATATTGAAAAATAATAGAGAATATGAGAAAACCATTCCATCACTTCGTAAGCATAAGACCATGTTCCTAGATCAAATTATCAATACAATTATGATGATATTCAAGAAATAAAAAACAATTCAGATTCTCTTAACAAATGCAAAGGTCCAATCTCCTCTTGATACAAAAAGATCCAAGAAAAGGTGATAGAGAATCATGACCTTATAAGAAAGTCATTATATAAACTAGACTGAACAGGTTACAATATTTAAATTGAAGTTTTCCCAGTATATCCAGATAGAAAAAAAATATATTAAGCAACCTGCTCTAACTCTTCAACTGACATATTGAAAAAGACATCATTCTGGAACAACAAAATTCAGTTTGCTTTATATCAGTTGATATATAACCCTACTAGTAACTATATTCTACTTCAATCAGATAGATTATTTCAAGTAATAAAAATAGGTATATCATAAGTTCATCTTCTTCTATAACTAAACAAACATGAAAATTTAAGAAAAGGAAACCAAGTTCTCCTACCAGGCAACCCCACAGGTTCGTTTACAACTACAAGATAATAAGCAAAAACTCCATTAATGTTTAGATCAAAAGTGAAAATCCAGGTAAAAAACTGGAAAGTCATACTAATAAGACAAGTTATCTAATTAGAAGAACATATTGTTGAACTATAAAATTTCATAATATGATTTCTCTAGTATCTAGATAATCCTAGTACTTCAGATCAATATATTATAATCCTTTTGGTTACCTGAAAGTAATGATTCTCTAGAACACTTCTATAATATTGATGGTCGATTTTGCTATTAGAAAACTTAGCATAAAGTACTTTAGAATATTCTATAGTCCTATTTTATCATATATAACCATTATTTTGAAGAATACTTGAGTTCTGTTTAAGATAATATGGCTTAATAGTCTAGCAAAACTAATAGTATAATTATTATTATTATTTATTTTAGTTAATATTTTCAAATATCATATAACTCAATTATATATTTAAAGGAAGAAATTCTTCTTCTGGGGACTCCTTAGGATTTATCCAACAATAAAATTACCTTTAATCCAAAATTATTGTTCTGCCTCTCCTACCTAAATCATCAATAATAAACCTCTTCACTTATTATTGTCCAAATTAAGAACTTTTACACATTACATTAGAAGTCTAACTTGGTATTTATCTGTACTAGTTCTCTATCTCTATCTGATTTCTAAGAGATGAATTGAATAGGTTGACAAATTGGTGGTGACTGTAAGATATATTTCTTCCATATTTTAAAGAAAAGAAGAAAAAGTCTTGTTTAGTATTGAAAGTATTCACTGAAGAGAAATTCCAGTGATTTAGAATCCAAAGTCTAGCAAGGATTAAGAGAAAAAATCTTGTATGAGCAAATTTAGTGATCACTTTGACAACAACCAGCTACACGACCAAGCACATCAGTTATTTCCTAAAGAAGATCTAAGGAAGGGATCTTGTTCAGATGAATTTTGTGAAACTTGTTATCCTTTATAATATCCTAATATTTATTTCCTGTAATTTTGAAATTAATATCAAACTTAATTCTTTGCCATTTTCTATACTTCTAAATCCCAATATTATTTCACCCAATTAATTAATAGTACTATTCACAATTAAGATAATATAGCTCACCAATTCATTTTTAGTATTAGATATTCCAATATTTTAATCATTGATAGTATTCTTCCAAAAGTTATTCATACAATCAACTCTTTTGAATATTTTATTGATACTACACCTCCAATACCTTTAGATGATTTTATATTTTTTTCTGTTCAGTTCAATTTTAATTTATTCTTTTACTCTTTTGACCTACAGAATAATCTTTTATATAATAGTAAAAACTTATATTTATCCTCTTTATTTAAAAACCCAAGTTCACAAAAAATATATCTTAATTTCAAAGATTTAAATTTAGAAACCCTTTTTCAAGAATCTCTTTCAATTAATAACAATATGGTAAAAATAAATAATGAAATTTATAATTTAGTCAATGAAAATATCCATGGTACGTTATGAAGATAAAAGTTTTCTTTGAAGATAGTACTCAAGATTTAGTCAACTGAAGCAAGAAGTTTATTAATGCAGTCCAAGTTAACAATTGGAAAGGTGAAAAACTCCATCAAATGATTAATACTCACCTTATTGATAAAGCTGATGAATAGTAGGATGCCTATTACAATATCAACAATACTGACAATAATGCAATGACAAGAGGTACCATTATTAAAGCCCTTTTAAACCATTTTTATTCTCAATATTGGATAAATAAATGGATTAGAGACTTGGAAGGAAGAAAACAAGGCTTATATGAAACTGTAGACTCTCATTATATAACTTTTAAGAAGTTATTGGCCAAGATAGATATACTGTAGATAGAACTATGAATGATAAATAAAAACTTAAGTTCTTTATCCATAAATTAAACTTTCATGTTGCTCCTATTGTATCAATGATGAAATCAGTGGCTGTTGCTGATACTCTCAAATATGTGAAGCAATATGAAGAAGGTCAAGACATTCATGAAGATAAAAGACCTCCTATATTAAAAAATTCTGGTTTTAGAGTTTATAAAGTATAAGAAGAGACTATGGATGGTTTGATCAAGAAATTCGAGCAAATGCAACTCAATTTAGTTGAAAAATTAGAAAAGATAAAAGCTTACTTCCTTTAATAAAGAAGCAATACACCAGTATGAAGAATGTAGTTATTTGCTCCTATTCAAAGACCAAACCTTACAGGAAGCTGTTTCAAATATGGCAAACCTGAACATCTTGCAAGTGATTGTCTTTTAAAAAAAACTTTATCCTCCTATAGATCCTCTTTTAAAAGAAATCAATCAATTAATTACCTAATAACAGAACAATATTCTATACAAGAATGTGATAAAGAAGAAGAAGAAGAAGAAGTTTATATTTATCAATGAACAAGACCATCCCCTTACTCTACTAATAGAAAAGAAGCTAAAGAAAAACAAAAACAATCAGAATCTCAAAAACAAATCCAATTACGAATCAGAAAAATTCTATTACAACCCATAGAATTATAAGAAGAAACAGTACAAAAACCTGTGGTAGTATCCATTGTTACTTTCAGAAGACCTAAAACAAGGCACCAACATTTTATTATAGACAATTTAAATTCATATAATATTTCAGATAATATCTTACAAATTTGTTCAAATGCTACTCTTGGACAAATTCTACAGTATCACAACTAGTAAAGAAACTTGGTTAAGGTTTTAAGAAGATCCAAAAATACTGAAGCTGCAAATCATCTTTAGTCTAAAGAAGAAAAGAAGAGAACAACTGTAGCCAAATGCTATGTACAAATTAAAGGAAATCCAATTGTTAATATTTTGAATTCAGGAGTTGCTGTAAGCATTATCACAAAAAAGCTTAAAGACAAACTTGGACTCTCTCTAGATATTCCCAAAATAATTGTGGAAACTACTAATAATACAAGAACAAGAGCTCTTGAACAAATTTTGAATCTATAAATCTTTATTAAACTACAAGTTATTGAATCCCAGGAAGAAACTCTCTTTCTTGATATTGATTGGTTTGAAAAGATAAAGGCTAAATGGAATTTTGATATATGAACCTTGCAAATTTATCATAATAGAATATACATTAATATTGAAACAAACATTTTATAAATATTCCTCCTTAATCTATTATAGAAGAATCCCTCAATAATAATAATAAGCTCTTAGATGAAATTGAATATCAAGAGAAAGAAAATTTTGAAGAATCCAAAGCATATATTTCTGATATCTGTATGGAAAATATTCTATTTGAAAATCTAGCTATATATCTTTCAGAAACATCTTATGAAAAACCTGACATATTAAACATAAGTGTTTTATCTAAGGAACAAGAAGCAATTGTACAAGACCTTATATTTTGTATGAAAATAAAGATGTTTTTGCTAAAAGCATCTCCAAGGAAGGACAAACCAATGATTTGGGAAGAACCAATATAATAATCTATACCATTGATACTGGAAATATAAAACCAATCAAACAAAGAGCATATAAAACCTTTTCTGATTAGTTGAAATTTATCAAGAAAAAAATTATAAACATATTGTAAAAAGAAATTATTAGTCCAACTACTAGCCCCTAGTCTTCTCCTGCGGTAGTGGTACCAAAGAAAAATAATAAGAAACGACTTTGTGTTGACTATAAAAAGTTAAATGAAGTCACAGAAAAAGATGTCCATCCTATGTCAGTGATGAATGATCTCTTAGAAACTTTTAATGGTACTAAATTATTCTTTTGCCTTGATCTTACTATAAATGATATGACAAAAATAAAACTGCTTTTATCATAAAGTTTGGACTTATGAGTTTAATGTTATGCTATTTGAATTATGCAATATTCCTATAACCTTTTAGAGACTAATAAATGAAGTCCTTGTCCCATTTAAAGAAAAATTTGTGGAAGTTTATTTGGATGATATTATTATCTTTTTCAAAATATTTGAAGACCATTGTATGCATGTCAACATTATTTTAGATGCCTTTAGGCAAGCCAATCTAATGTTAAATTTAGAAAAATGTCACTTCTTCCTACCACATGTCAAACTCCTTGGATATAAAATTAATCGAAAAGGAATCCAACCTGATGATAAAAATATCAATAAGGTCTATTATTATCAATAATCCTTTACTGTAAGACAAGTCAGAGAATTTTTAGGACTTGCCTCCTATTATAGAATATTTATTAAAAACTTTTCTATGATTGCTAAATCTCTAAATCAACTACTAGAAAAAGATACATTGTTTGAATGGACAGAAGTTTGAGAAAAAGCCTTTGAATTCTTGAAGAAATGTTTAGTCACTACTCAGATTTTGAGATATCCCAATTTTTCCAAATTATTTTATGTTCACACTGATACTTCAGGTAATAATAGATCCCTAAAGGATTTTGTATATAAAATTTCACAAATCACTTATGTCTCTTTTTGAGGAACAAAATTCATAGCTCTTCACTTTAATAGGGACAAAAATCAGAAAATACTATAAATAAATGATTTGGATAATGGAGAACAATTGTGGATAGTTTTTTTATAATTAATAATTTAAAAATTTTAATGTTTTCTGGTGAGTAACATTTGATTTTTGTTCCTGTCTCCCTCTTTAGGGACCCATCTTTAGCTTCAGAAACTGGTATTGGTGTTATAATTGCCCAGAAAGATAATCAAAATAAAGTATATATTGTGGAATATACTAGTCGCAGTTTAACCAGGGCAGAACAAAATTATGTAGCAACTAAACTTGAATATTTGGCTATTATATAGGTAGTAGAACATTTTCATCAATACCTAGAAACAAATTATTTCTATCTGATTACTAACCTTTCTGCTTTACAATGATTAAAGATGTCTGAAGTAAAAGAAAGAAGAGCATGATAGATTCTTCACCTGGAACTCTACAATTATTCTGTTATTTATAGAGTTGGGAAAAAGCATAACAATATAGATGCTATATCCCAAATATACTGTATGAGAACAAAATTCCTATTCTTATACTAAATCAAAATGCTTATTAATTACATATGAAGCTTATCTCTAAAGAGGATGAATCTCCAAGACAAAAACATTTTACAAGAGATCAAGAATGTTAAATGGAAAATCATTGGTTTGTTGTTGGGCAATGGTATAATATTTGTGATGAAAGGATACCAGATCATTATACATATGCTTACTATAAACAGTGTCAAAAGGTTTTTGACAGAAACAGATAGTCATTTAAAAATGATTGTATCTGCAAGGGAAAACAAAAAAAGGTGTCAAAAACTCTTTCTGAATATATAGAAAACTTAGAATGGAATGAAATCATCTCTAACAAAGTTAATTATGTGACTAAGGCCACTCGATGATTAATTAATACATATTGGTGGCTTCTTGAGAATAAACAAGTTTCTGAAAAATATTTACAAGAATTCAATAATCATTTATTATTATACTTATACAATTCTGTCTGGTGGACATGTACCAATCTCAAAACTCAATATTAATTATTTATAGTATCACCATACAAATCTAACACTAAAGAAAATACAACTCAGATAGTCAGTGTCTTGATAAACAAATAACAAAATAGATACTCAACACTATTATTACCTCAAAAACTATTTACAAAACAAACAAACTATTATTAAATCTTAATAAAATACAACAACAACAATTACAAGCCAAAAGTAAATTTTTCGAAGTTAAAAACAATATACTTTACAAGAAGGATAGAAGAAGAAAAACATAAAACCAACTCCTTAGAGTTTACAAAAACATGAAATAGAACCAGTACTATATCTACTGCATAACCATTCTACTGATGTACAGTTACGACAAAAAGTGTTGTACTATTTGCATAAAAAATGAATAAAAAAATTTTTATGCATGAAAAATTTTTTCTTTTTTACTTTGATTTTTGTATTTATTACTTTTTCATGGGTTTATCAACATCACAACATTACTATATTAAAAAATGACACATACCCATATACAAATGATCAACCTTGAAAAGGAGAAAATTTTAGCATACGCAAAAACTCTAAATGCTACCAAAATATCAAAAGAGCTTGGACATGACCTTTCTACAATATGTTATTTTCTTGCAAAATACAAAAAGACAAGGAAAAGTAAAAACTTATCATGGTTAGGAAGGTCATGAATTCTTAGTGACTATGATAAGAGTTTACTTATATACAAATTTATAGAAAAATGACATGTACCTTTGTACAAAATTATCAATAATTTAGGATTTACTTGTTATTTGTCAACTATAAAAAATGCATTGTACAACTTAGGGCTATATTCTCATATTGCAGCAAAAAAGCCTTACACTTTAGAGAAACATGCATATGCTCGTATTGAGTAGTGCAAAAAACATAAAAATTTGTCTATATACGATTGGAGAAAGATTATTTTTTTAGATAAAGCTTGTGTAAAGATTGAAAAACAGTCATGGCAGTTACAAGTTTGGCGATACACCGGAAAAAGATTTCTTAATTGTTTGGCACCTATTTTCAAGATTGGGCAATGATCTGTAATGATTTGGGCATGTTTTATGGAAGACATAAAAGAATCACTTGTGTTTTGTGACAAAAATAAAAAAAAAAGAAAAAAAAAATATAACAGCAATTAGTTATTTAAATATTTTAAAAGAAAATTTATTATCTTTCAAACTTATAGTATGAGAATTAACTAAAACAAATACTATTTTTCAGCATGATAATGCACCAATACATACAGCAAAGATCATTAAAGAATGGTTTAAAAAAGAAGATATTAAGGTTATTGATTGACCAGTGAATTCCCCTGATTTGAACCCAATTGAAACTGTTTGGAAACTATTGAAGGATAATATTTAGAAGCATAAGATTTTTCCAAAAACTAAAGAAGAGCTTAAAATAGCTTTGAAGGAAGAGTGAAAAAAATTTGATATCTCAATTTTAAATGAAATTATTAACTCAATACCGAGGAGAATTAAAGCCATATTAAAGACTAATGGAGGGTCAACTAAATATTAGTAGAATATACATTTTTTTTTATGTATATAAAATTAGAAATAAATATAAATATATAAATACATTAAAATTTTTTTTTGATTGACAATCATGCAACACTTTTTGTTGGGACTGTACATTTAGATATTGATAAGGTGTTTGAAAAAGTTCGAAGTCAATATTTTTGGTTACAAATGTTTAAAGACATAAAAGACTATATTAGATTATGTAATAGATGTCAAAGATAAGGAAAATATAGAATACCTAATCCTTTATATTCCATTCCTATTGGAGAACCATTTTTAACAATTGGAATAGACATTGTTGATCCTTTACTATATACAAAAAAAGACAACAGATATATTGTGATAGAAACAAACTATTTTATTAAATAACCTGAAGCTGAAGCAATTTCAGAAGCAATAGGAAAACAAGTGACAAAATTTATATATCAAACTCTTATTTGCAGACATGAATAATCAAAACAGATACTTTAATATCTAAAAACTTATTTCAGAAATAAAATAGTTAATAATTTATTAAAGAAATTCAAAATATAATATTTATTATCTACCTCATACTATCTTCAAACTAATGGACTAATAGAATGATTAAACAGAACTTTATGTGAAGCATTGACTAAATTAATAGAGAAACAAGAAGATTGGGATAACTATATTGTATCAGTATTATTTATATATAGAACAGTCAAACAATTCTCCACAAAAATGACTTTCTTCTTTTTGGTATATAGATAAAAATCCCAAATTCCTTCTATAGAAATGGATGAGATAATGAAAAGAGACATCCTATCCTGATTGTTCACTCTGATAGAAGAACTACCCCAAGTAAGAGAAGCTGTCAGGCAAAATATTCAAAGAAGTCAATGAATATAGAAGAAATATCATGATTAAAGGAAAAATCTAACCCCAATATTTAAAATAAGTGACAAAATATTAATATATGATGCTGTATGAAACAAACATTTCACAAGGAAATTGAAACCAAAATAGAAAGGACCTTATTATTATATATCCACAATATTTTTTCAAATGGTATCTATCAACTGAAAACTTTGAATGGAAAAGTACTGGCTGCTCCTATTAATACCTATTTTTTAAAAAGATATTATAACTGAGAAGAATGGGAACTACAAATTGTTTTATAAGATTATTAGTCACCAGAATTATTATTTAACCTATGAAAACTATTTGAGCTACTTGAATAGTAAACCTAAAAGAGTTGAAGATATTTAAGAAAAGAATAAAGAAAAGATATAGTGAAATAGTGGCAGCCCAGAGAGCAACTGTACTACTATTTCAGCTGGCCCAGAAAGTATTACAATGCTACTTTGTGGTCTTAGTAAACAAATATATATGAGAGAAAGATCTATCCAACTAAGAAGGAGCTTCTATATTTTGCAACTGGAGAAGTTGCTCTAGTAAATAATCCACTGGCAAAGATTATTGTTCTCCCTTTTTAGTTCCATATATGAGAGGTGATAGTAGCAACCAGTCATGTTCTGAAGGTCTGCTGAAAGGCTCTCATACTTGTCATGCAAAACAGAATTGGTTTCTTGAAGTCTATTAAACTGGCGGTACAAGTTCTCTACCTCTTTTTTAAGAGAAAGGTTTTTTCAAAACAAGTTCTGATTATTGATGGGCTGAGAGCTTCTAGTTTTCCTAGAGAAAGAGAAAGTGTCAGAGATATATTTTTGTTTATGAACTCTTGACATAATAATGTTACTTATGATAGATAGAATATATTATTTCAAAAATACCAAAGATTGATTCTTAAATATATCATACAAACACGTGAAGATCAGAAACACAAAACAAGTTTTAATGAATATAAATAGACAAGATTTTTCCCTATTCTCCAACAAATTATTTCAAGACCTCAAAAACATGCAACAATCTTAAGACAAATAATATTGTTGATCAAATTAAGAATAATCTCCTTGAAACAACTTCTAAAAATGTGAATATAGTCCTATCATATACAGATATTATGCAATCTTTGAAAGTACAAGTTCTAATCAAATACAGATATCTATAAAGGATAACAAGAATCAAAAATTGACAATTGATCTTGATACATACTTATCCATTAAAAGAGTTATTGAATCAAGTGGTAAATCACTATCAATATAGTTTTTTGTGTGATTAAGTATTTGTATATTACAAATGAGCTTGTATTAGAACCTACTACTTTTTTGAGAAGATAGGGATAAAAAAAATAATGAGAACAAAAAAAATGACCCTTAGAAATATCTACAAAATAACAACTGTTGAATTTCAATCCCTAATTAGTGCTTAACTTGTGGAACTCGCAGATTAATTGGGGGAAATTGTTAAACTATAAAATTGCATCATATGATCTTTCTAATACCCAAATAATTCCAATACCTCAAATTAATATATTGTGATTCTTTTGGTTATCTGAAAGTAAAGATCTTCCAGAACACTTATAGAACATTAATAGTCAATTTTGCTATTAAAAAACTTAGTATAAAGTACTCTAGAATATTCTATAGTCTTATTTTATCATATATAACTATTATTTTTTAAGGATACTTGAGTTCTGTTTAAGATAATATGGCTTAATAGTTCAGTAAAACTAATAGTATAATTATTATCATTATCTATCTTAGTTTATATCAACTCTTTCCCATAGATCCCTGATCACTACTTCCAAAGAAGTGTTCCTCCAAAACTCTATGTTTTGGAAGTAACAAAACTTCAAAACTTTCCTTAAAAACACCTGCTTCGGTTAGCAGTAGTTATACTTTACCCTTCTTGTTTACCTTTTCTCTTCAAAAATCCTCTATCTAAGAAGTTAATGGCAAGAAAGCTTTTTTAGGAAGAAGAAACCAGATGAAAAACCATCCTCCCTCTCTTTCCTATGGAGGTCCCAAAGTCTAGGAAGAAGTGTGAGCCAATAACTCCATGTAACGAAAACTGACATTAATACCACAGGCAGAAACAGCTTCTCTTCCAGCATGCAACAGTTTTTTTTGGTATTTTAGGGAATTTTGTCTACCCTAGCTTGACCCTGAATTTCCTGTTACACCGGATTTTTAACGGATTGATTGGCTAAAGATTGGGATTGATTGCTCCATGATTAGCAGAAATGTAAACAAGAATACACGTGATATGGGACATAAATGCATTTCCTAAGCTCTATAAGAACCTTAGGTCTATCATAAGTTATTGGCTAGTTATATGGATGGATAAATATCATATAAACTGTGATGCCTCTCCCTCATTAATCCCGAAAGTGTCAAGGCTATGGATTGAATACCTTCAGAGGCAAAGTTGGATGGACGGGTAGTTATTAGATGTCTCTTCATTCCTTCCCCTATTTTATTTTCTTGTAAATATTTTTAACCTTCCTCCTCGCTTTCCCCCTTTTTCCTTTACTTTTCTTTTTTCACATTGACTAGTCTTTGACCAGTACAAGTAATCCTTAATACCAGATTGTGTTGAGTAGCTTGAACAAGTTCTAGCAGGTCAGGCCTATCTAAAGGGTGGCAATAAGCTGATTGATGGATTAAATCCTAGATAGTACCAAACCAATAGTAGTGGGCAACCAGCAATGCACCTTCGAGTGTATTTGATTAATCCTCTCTTTGTTATTAGAAGAGAGTATTTATACTAGGTGGTCATATATTTTTCTTATCCTGATTAGGTTAGACTTAGATCGAGTGTTATAAATAGATAGCTCTTTGTACTATTTTCTCTTTAATGATCTATAAATCCTTAGACAGTACAGGAAAATATTTATCCTGATTGTTCCTAAATATGATCTTCTATTAATAAAGTGACTGGAGAGATGCAGGATGAGCCAGTGTTTAAAAAAAAAAAATCAGTTTATATCCTCAAATATTATATAACTCAATTATGTATTTAAAGGAAGAAATTCTCTCTCTAAAGACTCCTCAGGATTTATCCAACAATAAAATTATCTTTAATCTGAAAATTGTTCTATCTCTCCTGCCTAAATTATCAGTGATAAATCTTTTTATTTATTATTGTTAAATTAGAAACTTTTGCATATTACATTAGATGTCTAACTTGATGTTTCCCTATACTAGTTTTCTATTTCTATCTGATTTCTAAGAGATGAATTGAATAGATTAACAATATAGATAAACTTATAGATATCCTGAAATATAATAAAAGGTGTATAGTCACTCAGTTTACTTTCTATATAAATGGATCTTATAAAAAAGGGACAAAACATAGTGAGCTTGAAATAGATTTGCCTGGGTTCTAGTAGAAGACAACAAAGTTGTGAAGCAATTCTTAGCAGAAGCATCAACATGGCCATTGGCAAGCAGAGCAGAAATATTGGCCATTCTAACTATAATATATACATCCCCCTGAAACATAACAGTCTCAATATTCTTTGATTGTAATACTGCAGTTAAAACATGGAAGTCCATCAGTTCACAAGTGAAGATATCAACAAAAAGATAGATAAAGACTAAAATTAGCTATTATAGAGTAAAATAAAAAATCTAGTTAAAAAGAAAAATCTCGTCTTGAAAATTATAAAGATTAAAGCTCATAAGATCGATAAGTTTAATAATCAAGTAGATCTACTTGTCAAACAAGCTAGACATAAAAATTCAATAATATAGTACCAACTATTAGAGTTAAAAACAGTTTTTACAATAGAGATCAGTATTAAAGAATTTGTCAAAATATTTAACAGGAAAAAAATAGGAAAAGATTGAACAAAACAGAAAAGAATTCAAGAACTGTAAATTCAAAATGACAAAATTATAGACTGGTTAATCTTCTGAAATCAGTTCAATCAATCTAATATCTTTGACACCTCTTTCAAAGATAATAAAGACAAAAACTTCTTGACTAACCTAATCTATAATGAACTTCCAGTATTACAGATATTGAAGAAAAGGAAACCAGATATTTATGTCATAACAACCTGTCTAGTATGTGAACTTTAAGAAGAAACATTAGAATACTTGTTTAAATATTCAGCCATTAAAGAAATCAGAGAAGATATATAGAGAAAAGCAAAGGAAAAGATTAACTGCTATATTAGTAAAGAAATCAAAGACCAATATGAAGTTTATTCTGCAACTAATGATTGAACAAGTAAATAGTTAAATAAGATTCTGTGATCTGATAGAAGCCTTTTTAATATTATTTGTGGATACATAAAAAAGAACAAAACTACTTCCTTAAAGAATTACCTCAAAGCACAACTCAAAATTTTCCTAACAGTCACATAGAGCATAATCAATAAGCTTTGTTATAAAATAAGAAAAAATTTCAAGAAGGATATATAGAATAGCTGCTACAAAAAAGTAATAAGTAGAAAAAAAAACAAAATATTACTGAAAAGAACAAAAGAACCAAAAGACCTGGTCATAGATATATCACATAGATCATATAAGAATAGGAAGAAGAACCTACATTTGTAGAAGATCTGGAACAAGAAGTCTTTGAAAGAAAGGAGGGAATAAAGTATATAGAAATTATCAAGGATTGAATTTGTCATAAAAGGAAAAGGTTTGATTTTTAACTTAAGAATGATCTATAGTAATTATCTGGAGATAATAATTTTATTGGTTAGAGAATTTATCCAAGTCAATAAAGAAGCAAAATATCATTCCTTAAGTTGTATCTAGAAAAATAGTTTTTTGACGATGGGTGAGTTAGTATGTAAAAGTCAAAATATTTTATAAATATCTATTATATATAGTATATAATAAAGACAAGCCATATTGACCTGATTGCTGATTAAAAAAAAAATATCTTGATTGTCAAAATGGAGTAGTGAATAACTTGCTAAACTATATGAGATTCAGATATAGTCTATTCTATTACTGCTTGTTTAATTCCATCTTATTAAGTTTTTTCTTTGCTTTTATAGTATTAGGTTCTATTTTTATTCACTATATATATATATTAGCCTGCAATTATGCCATGATAGCTTGTTTTTATTGAGAAATTAAAACAAAATTTATAATAGTTTATGGATATCACAATATAATCAATTTATAGTACTCTAAGTCAAATTTTAAGAACAATATTATATTTCTCTAATAGATTGGTTATAACTTTATTTATTAGAATCATTGTCAATAGTTTGTTACTGTTAACTGATTTGAAAATTAATTAATTACTAAACTATAAAAAGAAAAGGAAAAAAGTGATTAAAGAAAGAAGACAATTCAAGATCCATTAAAAAAGTTCAAATAAAAACAAACTTCTCTTAAAAGAAATCTACTAATTGAAATAGCTTTCTTACTTTATTTGAATATCAGAAGAAATTTTTTTTCATTACTTATAATATTAGATGAGGCAATTCAACTGGTTTTTTATTTAAGCAAATACTGAATTAAAATATCTTAAGAAATATATTTAAATCTCAGTTTTATTCCACATTACTTATTACTTAATCTTTTGTTATTATAAATGTTTTTATTAAAGAACTTGAACTTCTAGGGATAAAAATTTCGAAACTTTCTTTTTAATTCCCAATGATATTATCAAAATATATAAATATAATTAATAGAAGCTAGTTTATATTTTATAAACTAACATGTTTCATGCTAGCCAATCACTTTTGAAGATAAATTATATTATTCAAAATTTTAGGCCAAAGTGAAATAAATAAAATTTCTTATAAAACTATAAAAATGGAAGTTTTAAAAGGATCAAAATAGTTAAAAAGAAAGAAAATAAATATTTTTACTATAAAAAACCTCTATAAATCTCTTACTTCAAAAGTTAGATAAGTTCTTAAGTACTTTACAATTAGTTCTTATTTTTTTGAGAACTTTTTTGCTATTGATATTAAAGATGTTACTTTACTTTTCTTGGTTACTAAAAGTTAAATTTTTGAGTAAAAAGATTTATAAATAAAATAAAAAGAGTAGAAGCAATTCTTGAAGTTATACTTTAAGTTAGTTTAAAAAAATATTAAGATTTTATTAGCCAAAAAGTATAAAAACTTCTTGAGAACATCTTTTTTATATGTAGTTAGAAAATTAATAAAAAGAGTTTATTAATATTAAATATTTAATAAATTGGATTGCAGAAACTTAAAATTATATAAATTCTAATATTATTTTAAATTATTGAAAAAAAATTAATATTATTTTATTTTTTTTATTTTTATTTTTTTTAAGATGCTAGTTTATCCTTATGTTCATATGCTATATATTTTATTAGAGTAAATAAAAATCTAGGAACAATTAGAATGAATAATTATTCATATTGTCTAAAGATTTACAGATTAATAAATAGTATAAGGAGCTAACCATTTATATCTCATCTAACTAGAATAAGACAATTACATGACTATTTAGTATAGATTAATTATTTACAAAACAAAATACTAAAATAATAATAATTATTATTATTTCTTTGGAAACACTTTGTGACACTGTTTAAAGGATTCTTAGTGAATCTCTTCTTGAATATTTCTTTATTATAAATAATTTCTTTAATTCTTTTCTTGGGAATTGTCCTTTTAAAAGCAATTCCACTTAGACACACTGGTTAAATATAAATTTGATCACATTTTGGTAATAACGACAGGACCTTGCTCTCCAAAAAGGACATTTGGGACAGGATTAATCTTTCTTGAAAGGATATTTGAATGAATAACAACTTTGATAACTGGATTCCAAAACTACTGCCAGATTTTGCAACTACTTATCCTGAATACTCTTTTGAAACTTCTTCTTCTTCTTCTTTAATCCACTTTTTGAATACTTCTAATCACAATCAATATAATGCAATTTATTCTTCTCCATTACTTTATAATTTAGCCATGGATAATATTTTTCAGGATCTTTGGGATCAAGCAGGCTGATCTTATAACTTGAATCAACCTTGGAATAGATATCCTTCACCAGGCCAGGATGATGATAAGAAAAGTAATGGACAGGAGAAGTGCAATGAAAACCATTAGGACAACAGGGAGGATGAACAGCAATCACTACCATGCAGGAATAGGTCAGGCCAAAGGCAAAGGAATGAGCAAAGGGTGGAGTGACAAAATCAACCTATCTATGATCATGGGCAAAATAATGATTAAAATTTCTTCAATGTACTTAACAACTTTCTAAATCAATTGTTGGAATAAATGCTTCAAGGAACAATAACCAAAGGGAAACAAAACTGATGGACCTATCAATATTCAAAGGAGAGAAACAGAATCCTCTTACTTGGCTCAATGAATTTGATGAAGAATGTAGGGTAAATTGCATTAATGAACTTCGCAAATTTGAAATACTTTTTTCTTACCTCAAAGGAATTGTACATACTTGGTGTTTTTCTATTGATGATCAAATCAATTACTGGGACAATACAGCACATCCAGCTGAATCTTTTGTGCATCAATTTTGTGCAACTTGGTATACTACTCATCACAAATCATGGTGGATGAATCAATTAAGGCAGCGAATACAAAAACCAGGAGAAACTGTGGATAAATACCTGAATGCAATAACTCTTCTTTACAAGCACATTGATCCTGACAACAACTACCCTCTTGAGGATAAAAACCAGGCAATTCATCAATGAATTAAGGGATGAATTGAGGGAACCAGTTGAAATTTCTTGTCCTCTTGATATGGCTAAGGCTATCAATCGTGCTCATGCTACTGAATTAGCCTACTTCAGAAATTCTACCTTGAGTGTCTACTCTTTGAGACGCAATTACTTGAATCAGGATACTGATGAACTTAAGGATATTAAAACAGCAATCACCCAACTTTCTCAAGGATTTTAACAATTGGCAACTTCAAATAATAGGAGGTATACTGGTAACAATAACATTAATAGCAATAATAGGGGAGGAAATCAAAAGAAAACTTGTGCCTGCAACAATTGTGGAAAAGTTAGACATTTGCAATACGACTGTAGGTCATGCCGCAACAACAATAATGGCAACAATGGGAACAAAAGCAATAATTATAGGAGATCCTACAACAATAATAACAATAATAACAATAGAAATTAGTTCAATAATGATAATAATGAAAGGAGATGTTTTATTTGCAATCAACCTGAACACTTGCCAATCAATGTTCTCAAAGGAATAGTTACAATTCAACGAATAGGAATGGATCTAACAACAACCAATCATCTTCCAGCAATCCATCCAACAATCCCAATCAATGGCTCAATCTTTCTATGTAGGACTTTGCTGAAGCAGTGGATCTCATGGACCGATATTTAAAAGATTAAAGGGACCTAAAGAGGGTCAGGAATCCTCTATACTTTTAAATTCCTCTATATCAACATCTTCTCTACCTAAACAAATTGAACCAACAAATCCAAAAGCTGTGGAAGCATTGTATTGTGATACAAAAATTGATGACTATTCTATCTATTTGATTATTGACACTGGATCAACAAGCAGTGTTATTTCTAAGCCATTTTTGGATTCTTTGGGACACACTATTCATGAACCATCTTCTATCAATCTTGTGGACATAAATGGAGGAAAAAAACGATCATTGGGCAAGGTGAAGGATTTGCCAATCACTATCAAAGGAATTACCATACCTGTCACTGTGGATATATCTGAATCAACTCAATATACTGTTATTGTGGGAAATGACTGGATCACAAAAACCAAGACTATTATCAATTATGACCATCAAACCATGGACTTGAATTATTTGAGCAAAAATATTTGATGCAAGGTCACATGTTGGGAAAAACTAAAATTTAATGATGATGGAAGGTCTATAGAAATTGAACTTTTGGATAAGGGAAAACGAAAAAAATCTATGATTCAACTAATGAATTGGAATATGAGGAAATTTTGGATGAGAATCAAACTTACTGTGCACTTTTGGGGAACTCTAATGAACAATCATTGGTGGAAATTGATAAGTCAACAGTTACTATTGGACAGCATGAAAAACCAATAACTTATATCCAGAAACTTGAAACTATGCAACAACTGCTCTTAACTTCTAAACCTCTATAAAAGGGATAGAAAAGATCAAAAACAATTTGTTGGTGTGATAATTACTTGAAACAGGAATCTGACATTTGTACCACTTGTCAACTCAAAGCCAAGGATTGGAAACTTATTCAGTACTTGAATGTGAATCACAAAAAGGAGCCAGATAAATCATCTGATTTAACTCAAGAACAACAAAATCAATTTAACCATTTGATATAACAATATCAGGATATAATTGCAACTGATGACTCACCTGCTGGATGCACTGACTTGGTCACCCATTACATTATCACTGAAAACACCCTACCAATTAAACAGCGATCTTATAGGATATCTCCTGTTGAACATGAATTTGTGTGAAAGGAAATTGAACGCATGTTGGCTCAAGGAATCATCCAACCATCTTATAGCCCCTGAACTTCTCCAATTGTGTTAGTCAAAAAGAAAAATGGTCAAACAAGGTTCTGTGTTAACTACCGGAAGCTCGACAAAGTTATCAAAAAGGATGCTTACCCACTACCTAGGATTGATGAAATTCTTGACTCACTAGGAA
>CAJVPT010001864.1:0-19619 GCA_910592055.1 Acaulospora colombiana | reverse complement strand
TTTATAGTTATTAATTTAAAAATTTTAATGTTTTCTAGTGAGGGACATTTGACTTATGTCCCTGCCTCCCCCTTTAGAGACCTATCTTTAGGAATGAGTAATATTATTGATCATGAGAATGGTTATTTTGAGTTATTACATATAAGATACATATATAGTGATGGGGTATTTTCGATTGAAGTGTCGAATTCTTCGAGTATAGAAGGTAGTAATCTTTAGCTGATATAGATGAAATATGTAAATTTTGTATTGACAGAATGAGAGGCCGAGATGATCAATAAAAAAATTGAGAGAAATGTATGGTAAGTTGTGATTAGGTTGGTGTTATGATTGTTGCAAATAACGAATGTTTAGAAATTGAACAAAGTGAGAGGTTGTTACAAATATATAAGCAGATATTCAAAATGATGGTTGATGATATTTTTTTGGATAATATAATGCAGTTGATTATAGATGAGTTGAAGAATATTGAGAAGATATTGAGACGTGAGAGTTGAAAAAGTATAAATAAAGAATGTGTGTGATTATTTTGATATTAAAATATCTGAAAATTGTGAATACGAGGTTCATGATATTGATAGTTTTGCGAGTTCATTGATGAAGATTAAGTTGAAGAATGATTTATCAAGAATGTTGGGTAAATTGAAATTCGTAAAGCAAAATTATGAACATGATGAACATATTGATAAATTTATCTACATGAGTGTGTATAAGAATTATTTGCAACAACAATTGAATGAGATGAGATGTATGAAGAGAAAATCATTTGAGAAGATTAAGGCCATATCAGAGAATAAGATATTGATTCAGCTATATATTAATCATATGAATGAGAGAGGTATGATTAGTGGAAATGTGAGAGTGAAAAGTTATGGTTGTAAGAGGAAGTGAAGATATTGTATTGTGAATTGTCTTGATAAATAAAATATAAATATGGATTAATGATTTTAAGTATTTTAAGGATATCACTTCTTTCAGATAAAATATTGCTTGTGACAGTTCGAATTAATTCTGCAAAAGAGATCCCAGAACTAACTTCAATTTCAAACTCTTCTTATACAGCAAACTTACGTGAGATAGTAAATTTTCAAAAAAATCAGGTTATTAGGTAGTATAATGTGTAGAGAGAATTATTAACTGTTATAAGGAATGGTTATGAAATTGTAGATACTAAAGATTCAGATATCAAAATAGGAAGGCTTTGAACCAAGATCGAGAGATTCAAGAAGAAACTTGTGAATAGAACTCAAGAGATGGTTGACACAATAAATGATATTCATGAGACTTACGGATTGACCAGTATAACTGTGGCACCTGCTATTTTAGTATCTCGTTCAACACCTCATTTAACAATTCTAATAGAAATGATTCCATTATGAGCATGTTGCATGAAAATGTGGGTCAGATTTTGGATAAAGTGAAATTGGTTTCTCAAAAGGTTGGTTCTGAACTAAAAAAATTAATTAAAACAGTAGATAGATTGAGATGTAAGATATGTGAATATTTGGATTCACCAAAAGATTTAAATGATAATACTTTAGAGATGTGGATTTATGAATTGATGTGGCATAATAGTGTTGATGCATCGATTAATCTTGAATAAATTTGTAAGAAGATGAGTTCTTGTTTGGTTGTCAAGAATTTAGAGAAAAAGATAGATGAATTGAGAAGAGAGATTAGTAAAACCTTGGGATTGAAGGGAGACAAGACATTAAAAGAATTTATTCATAAATTGATGAACACGTATGCTGGTCGATAACTATATTTGAATAACTTTATTATCTTTATCATGATTTTTGTATTATTTCCTATATATTTTACATATTATTTTATGGGAGCCATCATATATCTTAAATTGTCTTGATGAGATAAGTATAAATAAACATAAGGTTAATGTGATTTGAAATTAAATGGGTACCAAAAATTGAATATTATATTTCAATATCTTTTGATACTTAATTTAATAATATTATTGACTATTATCAATGTATTGATGATGTATTACATATTTTTTGTGGAATTAAGATTTCAATTTGAGATCTTGATATATTTCAAGTCTTTGTTTTATGATGTTTTGATTGCAATCAGAAATAAGTTGATTGATATGACTAATTTGATGGGTAGTTGTATAAATGCTATGGACTAAAATGACAAAAAATCCAGGGCAACCAAAGGGATCACAAAAAAATCCAAAAAAGCCATTGATAAAAATAATTAAAAAACCAAAATATAAGACATCTGTAAAGGCAAAGACTTTTGCAAAGATAAAGACATCAGTACTAACAAAAAAGGCAAAGATATCAGTACCAACAAAGTTAATAAAAAAGATTTTTCAAATAGTATAGAATCGAATGATAAAAATGGATTGACTTGCAATTATAGTTGTTATAGCTGTTGTTTCAAGCTTGAACATAGTACATGCGAAAAGAATTGTAAGTGTTGTTTCTATTTAAAATGATTGAATCTAATTATAATAAACCAATACAAAAATATAGAATTTTGAAACAAATTTGTAAAGTGAAGAAGGTGTTAAAGGCTTTATTAGAAAATATTAATACCCTCCAATAAAGATGGGTTCCTAAAGGGGAAGGTAGGGACAAAAGTCAAATGTCCCTCACTAGGAAATATTAAAATTTTTAAATTATTAATTATAAAAAAACTAACCACAATTGTTCTCTATTATCCAAATCATTGATTTATAGTATTTCTTGATTTTTGTCCCTATTAAAGTGAAGAGCTATGAATTTTGTCCCTCAAAAAGAAACATAAATGATCTGCAAAATTTTATATGCTAAATACTTTAGGAACCCATCATTACCCTCCAACTACAATTTTAAAAGAATATAATGTATATAAACTAGCAAAGGATTATAGGGACAAAATTATATTTTTACCATTTCTAAGTGCTTAATATGATTGTAAGATGTTGTTTCAGGATTTTAAAACAAAATATACAGATTTTCATATGTTGTATTATGTATTTTTGCTCAAGTTTAGAATATATCCTAGAAATGAAATTCTTGTTCATAATCTATCATTAGAGTTTGGAACAGATAAGTCATCAATAAGTCCTTTTAGGATAGATACTTTGATGGGTCAGATAGTGATGCAGGTGATAATTGTTTAACAGAATATGACATGCAAAAGACTGAATGTACCTTTGGTTATGAGATACATTAAGGTTGAAGATCTGTTAAAAGATATTAATTATTATTGATATAGTAGGGTGAAACCATTATTCAGAAGTATATATAATCAAGAATACATGATCAATCGCAATACTTTGTATTATGGTACACCACATATGATATGTGTGGTATTAGATATTGATAAAAATTGGTATATGACTAATATGGGAACAAAAGATAAGCCATATATAAGATTTCAAACTGGATTTTAATGATGCATAGTATTAGTTAGTTACATGGATAAATTTAGAATTATGAAATATCACAACATAAGTGATGAAGAGAGAATACATAAGTTGGCATCTGTTAGAGATTTTAGTAATATTGATAGTGATGATTTTCTGATAATCGGTAATCTGGGATATGTGACTCAGATAATAGAAGAATATTTATTTTATCCAAATTTTATAAATTGTTATGATGTAAGTAAATAAATAGAAGAGATTAAAGATATGTTGATATCTATTAAAAGGAATATGAATGGAAAATATAAAAAACATGATAAAGTCAGAAAAGTTGATTATTATAATAATGATGAAGTGTACATACCACCAAAAAGAAAAATCAATCTAACGTAACACTAATGACTTTGAATGTTCCAACTCTGACAGAAAATGAAGTGTAAGGATTGATTGAATTTTGTTATTAATTTATTGTGATAAAAATATTAATTTTTTATTAAATAGATAAAACGTTTTCAGATATGATCACAAAAACTGAGACTGTGACTGAGACGATTGTAAGGAAACCAAATTTTGATATGAGGGTAATAGTGAGTGATGATAGACATCGATCAATAATTTCTTCAATAAAACAAGGAAAAGGATCTAGTGATAAGTAAGATGACAAGAAGGAAGATGATAAGAAGGATAATGATGATATACCATTTAACTTTTGGAGGTTTTAATTAAAAATATATAAATTCACTCTTTCTGCTAATCCTCTGATCACATACAAAAAAGATGTTTACAAGAAGTTTTTATACTTCTTTGCTAATAAAGTCTTTATACTTTCATTAAGACAACTTGAAGTATAACTCAAGAGTCATTTCTATCCTTTCTCTTTTGTTTACAAACCTCTTCACTCAAAAACTTGACTTCAAATGACCAAGAAAAATCAAGTAACACCTTTGACACCAATGGCAAAAAAGTTTCCAAAGGAAGAAGAACTGACTGTGAAGTACCTAAAGGCCTATTTAATCTTTGAAGTGAGAGGTATATAAAGGTTTTTGATAATAGAAGGACTTATTTTTCTCTTCCAGTCACTTTTGGATCTCTTAAAGCTATCACTTTCATGGTTTTCTGGGGAATTTTACCTACCTTGGTTTGACCCTGAATTTTTGATAACACAAATTCTCACCAAAGGTGATTGGCTGACACAAAATATATTAGTTTTTGGAATATAAACAAGCTTCTATTGGTCATATTTACGTGTTCCAATAATATTATTGGTGATTGAAAAGAAAGTTCTGGAAACATTTGCTCTTAAAAAAGCTCAAGTCCCTTATGAAAACTTCTATGACATCAAAAGATTAAGCAATGGATAATGTAGATTGCAAACTCCTGTCTCTTATCTAAGTTTCTCAAGTGGTAACAAAGCTTTAATGGAAAAAAGCTAAGGTTTAAATGCTTTCTTTAAGATATCCCAATCCAGTGCTCACTTAAATAAAAGACCAGTTGGATTGACTCACCCGATGCCACAGGTAATGAAAAAGGAGATTTCTTCTGAGGTTCAAGTGAAGCAAGAAGACTGTCCCAATCAGGCAAATTTCTTTTGAGAAGAGGTGTTTTTATTTTTGGATTTTTTTGGTGGGCCTTGAATTGTCCCCTTTCCCAAATCCTTTTTTCTCCTTCCCTTTTTTTTTAGCTTAGCAATTCATTGATTTTCAGGCAATCTACAGTGACAAACTATTGGCAATGATCCTGGTAGATAGAAGTTATTATCAATTTATTAGAGAAGTGAAATAATGTCCTCAAAATCTGATTAGAGTACTTTTGTATGAAGACAAGTTAGTCACTTGGTGAAAGTCTGTAAAATATTGTAAATTCATTTCAATTTTTCAATAAAGACATACCATTGTGACATGATTATGGATTAAAAAACAAAAACAAAATTAAAAATATATAAATACCTGTATAAATTATCTTGGTGAAATAAAGTTGAGGGATGAAAATTTATATTATTATATTTTTTATTTTATTTTTGTCAAATTTGATTTTTGTTGATTCGAGGTTGAAATATAAGAAATGCGAAGGATGTTAACAACAAAGAATCAGATTTTATCAATGTCAGGATTGTGGTTACCCAAGATGAAGATATGTTTCATTCTAATGTTGTTGTTATTGGAGTTTATGTTGTTAATGTATGGTCAGGGTGATGATGGGGGACCCTGTATGGTGATATATCTTCTATTGTACACAAAAATAAGAAGGTAAGATACATAAGAATATTAAATAAGAGAAATGAGATTACGAGTAAGTACGATGGTGGAATATATTTGCAGAGAGGAAATTTGATTCAACCTATTCACAAACCCATGCAACAGGGTTATTTGAAAAGTAATTTTAATCAATGTTTATTCTTACCTATGACACTATTGTCAAATCCACAGGTTGGACAATTGTTAACTATCACATGTGATAATAGGTATGTTTTGATATTGAGAAAGTGAGGAGAGATTATGAGTCGATATGAGGAAGAGATATATTTAAAATTGTTGATATGAAATCATTATAAGAATGTTCACAAGTTGGAGAGAAGAGGATGGGTAAATAGGAGATATCATAAAAGAAGAATCAACATGGTCGAAAAAGAAGAAAAAGAAGAAATTAGTATAAATAAGTGTATGTATTTTTTTTAAAAATAAATAAAGATGAGATTTATTATTGTTATTATGATTTTATCATTGTGTTTGAATTGTGTAAGTGGAGTGAATCCTCCTATCGATCCTCGAGGTTACAGTTATGGAAAGGAAGAAGAAATGTTGATAATTTGTTGTGACAGATGAGAGATAATCTGATATAAAGTTCAATCACATCTCAGGATCATAGGGAATATGAATGATTAATGCAAAAACAATCTGATTTAGCAAGTTAGATACAAATATCTTCACAATTGACTCCAGCATGAGATAATTATATGGTTGGTAAAAGTCGATGGGAAGATGAGAACAGTTATATAGTAGATGTTGAGGATGAAAATGTATAGGATTCACCAAGGGGACATTCACTTATTGGATCTAGGAGATCTTCAAAACAAAAATCTCGAACACTGTTGTGGAGATCTCAATCTCCATCTCCATATTATCTTTCATAGAATGTGGGAAATGAGGCATCTATATCTAGGCAACCACCATAAAATCCTATTGATCTGAGATGTTTATGATCAAATTTACCATTTAGAAATAATTGAAATAATGTATCTACTTTAGTTTCACCACCATTTAATCCTATAGATCCTGTGCATAATGTATTGATAACAGATCAACATGTGCCATTATTATCTACGAGGGGGTATTTTTAAGTTTGTACATAAAAAATTGATAGGGAGAATACATACCATATTGAAGAAGAATGGAGATATTACACAATATTATAGCATGGAATTTACATGCATAAGAAAGATGAGATTGTGATAGTGCATAAGGGGATGGACTCTGGACATGTAATTGTGAATAGAGATAAGTCACCCAGATTATCATCAGCTCCAAGGGATCCAAGGATAGGACAACTTTTGATGATAATACATGATAATAGATATGTACCAATATTAATCAAAGAGAAGTATTTGATGATGTGATATCGTGGAGGAATATATTTTGAAGATGAAAATCGATTTGAACTGATACATAAATATGTAGAAAAGGGTTGAATCAAGAAATGACGTCCGACAAGATTTTGATATAAATAAGATATGTGTGTGAAGTTTGTTTTTTTTTTAAAAAAAGATGAAGAGAATAATTTTGATCATCTTGATGATTTCAGTTTTAAATTTTGTAGCATGTGAACCATTTGCAGAATGTATGCAAAATCTTCAAGAGGAGTATAATTATATTGATAAATATGATTTGAATTCATTAATATCTTTGATAGTTCAAATTTCGAATTGTACATGTATCATTAAACAATATTATAAGAACAATATCATCAACAAAGTTATATGAGATAATATTAATGAGTACAAAAATTATTATTATATTATGCAAATGATTTTGAAAAAATATGTGAAACATCATTAAAAGTTAAAATGGAAGAAGAATGAAGAGAGGGAGGATTTGTGAATGATAGTTTGAATTTATTTTTATTGATTTTCTAAATTTGACAATTCTTTGTGTAAATGTGTATTATCACGATTGTGATTGAATTATTATAAATAAAGTTTTATTTTTCATATTTTGGATTTCTAATCAAAGTCACGATGTATTATCGAAAAATTAAAAAAAATGAAAGAAATATTGAAAAAATTGTACAAAGGATAGAGGATCAAAATAATGTTATTAATAATCTTAGGAGTAATGTTGATAATATAGGAAGGAGGGTTGGTTTGATGAGAAGATCTTTGAAGGATGTTAGAGAGATAGTTGAAAATCATGAAAAGAGGATCGAAGTGATTGAAAAGACCAGAGAACTTTTAATAAAAGGAATCAATCACCTTGGGAATAAGATTGATAATATTAAAGCTATATTATATCCATCTCCTCAATTGGGATATCCATATCTATATCCATTTCCTCAAGTGGGATATCTGTATCCACCTTTGCAATTTGGTTATCCTCCTCAATCTAGGATAGGTTATCCATATCCATCTCAAATGAATTATTCTCCTCTACCACTGTATCCTGGTGGCAACAAACCTCCAGTGATAATATTGCCACAAGAAGAACTGGCAAACCCAGGCATTAATAGCCCAAGATAAAATTATGTATTTTTTTTAAATATTTTAAATAAAGTCATGTGAAAATATAATTCAGATAAATTTGAGATTTACATTTATATTGTGTGACAATTTGATGAATTTTTGCTTGTGTTGGTTATACATCCAATCAAATTGAATGTCAATCAATTTTCAGGGATAAGACCATCCTCACCAGGGTGATAGAGGATCTTCACTCTCTTTTCCAATTCAGTGATACTCTGTGGTGCAGTTGAATTTTTACTTGTGCATAAAAATTTCTTTTATTCTCTTTGCAACTTTTTTCATTGCCAAATTTTTTTCACAAAGAGAATTTTTTGTGATTTATTTTTTAATGTGTATGAGATGAAGGTCGGAAGAACTCAAAAAATATATAAATATATTTTATTTTCTTTTCAAGAATCTGCAAATGGATGTAAAATATTTGAACAAAGGTTTGGTTGCAAGTGATGTTAAGAAGATACTTAGCTTCACTGGTTTTTGGAAATGTCTAGTGGCGGAGGCTCTTGGAAACAGGAGAATGCTCAGCTCACTGGTTTTTGAAGATGTCGAATGGCAGAGGTTCTTGAGATTGATTGTGATCAAAAATTTTGTTCAAATGTTCTTGCCTTTGTCTTGTGAAATATTGATTGAACGGAAGAACTAATGTTTATTGAAATTTTTTTTAAAAATTTTAGAAGGAGAAACAAGAAGAGATTTTGATTATTCATTCTAGCAAAGAGTTGACAAGAGGCATAAATTTCCATTTGTAATGATTAATTTTATTTATCACGAATGTATTAACTGTCAAACTTCAGAATTGATAAATCGTGAGTCTGCCCCTCCATGAAATGATCACGTCTTTTACCTTTTATACATCATAATTGAAAGCAAGTGTAAAGGAGATCACTGATCTATGATTAGAAGAGAATTTTTAACTAGTCCTTTGGGATGACTAGTTGAATTCTCTGATATGGGTTTATAGTTAATCCTAGTTTGAAGGGAATGCCGTAAAATGGTCAGATTGATTTTTAAACATCTCCGATCCCAGATATCCCTTTGGATCCCATTTAGCAAAGTCACCAGGGGATAGCAATCATGAGTTTTATGATTTCCAGTTGGTATGCAAAGGTTATTCATTTGGAATCAGATTGGACATTCAAGATATGATACTTTCGACCAGATAAAAGTAGAGGACTGTTGTACTATAATATGAGACCCATTCCCATTTAAGACATGTTCGTTTGATACTGCCATATGATACTGGCCACCTGGTTTTTATTATGAGATATATTTGCGAGTTAGCTGAACTAGTGAATTAATGAATCAGTATTTTCTAGTTGGCTGATGCTCACCTTTAATCAGTACAAGTATCTCATCGATGTTATAAAATAAGATATTATAGTCGAGAGTTTGTTCGCGAAACATCAAGTTGAGGTGGTTCAGAATGAAAAGTTCTTCTTTTTTTCTCTAAGAAATTTGTATTCACCTCATCCAAAGGAACAAAAAATTTTAGAGAAAACTTGCTATTGTTTGACAGGATATAAGTCCAACATGCAGTAATTCCTTAGTATCTCTCTGGCAAGTAAATAAATAAATAAGACTTTTTATCCAATTTTTGTGAAAATTGGATTTTGAATTTTGTTAATTTTTAAAAAAATGGACTTATTTGCAAGAGTTTTGAATTTGGATCACAAGTAATATGATCTTTAAAATTCGACAGTTTTCATCTTCTCTTTTTATAAAATAAGAGAGGGCTTTTCAGTTGAACTGACAATTCGATCAAATCATATTTTTTATAAAAAACAATTTTTATTTTATCTATTTTAATTTCTTTTCAAATGAGAGTGATCTGTGATTGTGATCATTTGACTATTTGAAAATTGGAAGAGGAGTTACAGATTTGTTATATTTGATGTTTTTGAAGATTTTTCTTCAATTATTTGATTAATTGAGAATTTTTATTATGAATCCTTGACAAATCACTTTCACGGGTATCCTGAGTATTGACCTCCATGTGGTGATACCTGAGTGATGCTAACGAATGCTTTTCCCTCCTTACTTCATTGATTCTTGAATTTATTAATTAGGTAAACTTGATGTTAATTAATATGACATGATTTAATGAATTATTTGTAATATCATTATTAATTTAAAATTTTGTCATTATAAAATAATGATTAGAGTTTATTTGATTCCTTATAAAAGTTTAATGAATGAGATATGTGCTGATATTATGGTTAGTAAAAAAAATTTTTGTGTTAAATATAATAGATTTTGTCAATAGATAGCAAAAAAGGTCTTGTTCTAAATTTAGAAAATATGCATATACTCAAATTTCTGAATTTTTTTTAAAAAAAATTTTTTTTATCAAAATTTCTGACTATATACATTTATTATTTTAGATGTCTAATGACAATAATTCTCAGATTCCAAATGTTTCGACCTCAAATGGTTCGACATTAAATGTTTCAACTTTGAATTTTCTGACTTCTGATGTTTCGATCTCGAATGTTCTGACTTCCAATATGATCAAAAGAATGCTGATCGAAAATATTAAAAGAGAAATTACATGATTACAGACTGAAAAATTTTGATTATCTTGTCAATTAAGATTACTTCATTGCTGAACAAAAAAGATGTAGGTATGAATAGATTCATGCTCAATTAAATGCATGTTTAGATAGGTTGAAAGAAATGTGATAATAATATTTATTTAATATTTTAATTTTTTTTTAAAAAATTAATAAATACATAATAAATTTTAAAAGTAAATTTAATGATAACTGTTCCGGCTTTAATTTTTATTTGTAATTTATTGTTTGGTGAAGAAAGATGTATCGATTTTTTGAAAGAAAAAAAGACATTACATGAGATCAAGAAGTATCCAATTTGTGATTTACATGTTTATCAAGAGTATCGATCGTATTGATATTCAAATAGAGAATGTCAAAAATATGTATCAATATTTCAAAATTCATTCTTCTTTAATAAAAATATTTAATGTTTAGAGTTGATGTTTGTGGGATACCTGTGGTTATGCAAGAATAAGTATACAAGTATCAAGATGATCATGGTTCACTCATCTGAAACAATTGTAAAATATATTGAATTATTTAAAATATTAATTATAAAATCATTGAGAAGGAGTGATATGAAGATAGGAGGCTTAGATGTAATTGTTGAAATCGACAAATCCAAATTTATGAAGAATAAAGATTTCTGGATAATTAAAGGGGTCGAGAAGATGACATAAAAAAAATGTTTTTTCAAGGTGGTTAGGGAGCAAGATGTGAAAATAATGAGAAGGGTGAACAAGAAACACGTGAAACTGGGATCAATTGTTCACATAAATCATTGGAAAAGTTATAGATATATGATAATGATGACACAGTATCGACACAAGAGAGTGAATCATTCCCAGGGACATGTATCATGTGGTACAGGTGTTCACATGAATAATATTGAGGAATTGTAGAATGGTGTCAAGATCAATTTATTGAGTCGTGAATGTGATGAAGATAAGATCAAAAAAAATCTAATGGAGTTCATATGTAAAAGAATACATCATGATAATTTGTGGAACAGATTTTTGAATACTTTGAAAAAATATAAAGTATAAATAGGTACGAGGAGATATATTTCATCAGAAATGTTTTCAAATGAGATATATTTTATGATATTTAAGAACATTATCGAGAAACAAAATGCTAGTTTGACTTTAAGAAATTTATGTAAGTCATCAAGATAATTTACTTGCATCATTACTATTGTGATCAAAGATTTCTTTGGTTTCCTTTTTAAAAAATATTCGATTGACATAAATCATTTTTGAAAGGATCTGATTATCCAATGTTTAATTCATTCATTTATTATTGATAATAAGTGTGAGATCAAAAAGATAATGTGTAATTCCAACTTTTTTGATATGTGTAACATTTTGTAACATGTTGGATTGAGAAATAGATTTGATAGTTAATATCGATCTTTGAGTTATGGAATGAAAGTTTATAGAAAATCGATGATGAGAAATTATATTATTAGTGAAGAAGATAAGTATTGTGGAGGTGTGAAACAAGTAAAAAAGTTTAAAAAGTTTTATTGGAAATATCTTTCAGAATATTATATTACTCAGTATAGAGGTATTAAATGTAGGAAGCCTCTAAAGAATATTCCAGCTTATGATGAAAATGGAAATTTGATTATGAAATTTAAATTATTGTAATTATTATACTTATTTGAATATACTGTATTTATTACATATGAATGTTGATATTGGTTAAATATGTATTTATTAAAAGAATAAAATAATATTATCGTGGGCCAAACTGATGAGTCTATCACTAAACCATAGCACTTCGCATAACCCAGATGTCTTACGAATACTCACAAAGAAGAGAATGCCTCCTATAAAGAACACTTAGGAAAAGTAGAGTCATGGTGATTAACTTGGCTAAAGGTAAGTGTCTCTTTATTGCATTCTGTTTCTTTGGTATCTCACTAATTCTTATCTCTATTCTCAATGAGTGTTGTTTTTCCTAACATATTCAGCTCTACCTTTTCGGCATATATTGGTAAGCTATTTATACTTTTCTAACAATGGGCTATCTACTTTATAATCGGCTATACTAACCCTAAGCTTTGCTAAACTTTTCATACTTTTCAGATACACATAGTTCTCTTATCAGTACCTAAGCCTTATCTATAGTTTCTTACCTTGCAACACTCAATCTTTTATGCCAGACTTTTGGGTTTTTGGATTCTAGACTGTTATGCATAAATCACGTTATTCACGTGATCCATAACAATATATATAATATACAAATTTGATGGATGATAAATTATCTTTTGGTCAATGAGATTAAATGAAATTTGTTCGATAAGAATATTGTTATTATTTGTGAAATAATTGATATTAATATATATATCAAATAGATAAAAGAAATCAAAGATACATATAAAATTATCAAGAAACTTTATGAGAACTTGTTAGATGATTACTTGAAGACATATCAGATTAAGAAGAATGGAAGTATCAATGGTATCAATAAAAATTATGAAAATATCTATCTATTTTTTGAGAAATATTTGAGTTTAATGTGAGGACTAGGGTTGGATTTAAGTAAGATCGAGATGTTCCAACCTATAAAATTTGAAGATATGAAGAAATAAAATGAGAATAGGACCAATATAATTAAATTGTTCAGTGCGATGAATCAGTTATATCTGAGTTCTTGTCAAATTCTATGCATTTAGCCAGATTATAATTATATCAATTTGATAATCATTGATTTGAATGTTGATAAGGTTAAAAAAGAAAAAATTAACAAATTAGGATTGATTGATAATTTTAATTTATCGAACCAATCATATAATTATTTTTTTTATTAATTGTGTAATATAAAATTATTATAAAAATATGAGGTATACATAAAATTTTGGTATAAATTATAATCAGAAAAAGATGGCAAAATCTTTAGTATCAATGCTTGCTGATTGAAACAATTAAGTATGTGCATATTTGTAGCATGTAAACGTAAAGAATAATTAAATGTTTTTTGTTGTAGAATGTTGAATAATGGGGTTTCAAAGGTGACTCATGTCATTATGGATCAAGTAAATTATTTTAAGGATAAAAGGGAAAGGAAATGCAAGGAAAGACAGAAGGAAAGAAAGTTTTTTGAAAAGATGATTAAAGATATTCTTCAGTATCAAAGGAAAACACAAGAACAAATCTTTCAAGATCAAAAAAAAACATGAGAAGAATACAAAAATATAATCGATTGAATCTTTCAAAGTCAAAGAAAAAATTTTACCATTAAAGAAAAGAACGCGAACAAATTTTACAAGGCCAAAAAGAAGAATGAGGATTTTATCAATATATAAATAGGAATATTTTTATTTTTCTTTTAATTATTTTTATTTTGACCAATATTGGATTTTACTTGATTATTGTGAGTATCGATCAAAATGATACAATTTCAAATTTTATTGATTCTGCATATGAATCAATTTTAGATTTTTATGAAACCTTTTTACATTACATTTATATGAGATGTTAAGATTAAGATAATGAGGGAAATAAAGAGATATAGGATTTATTATTAATCTTGACAAATTATTAAGAGATTGAAAGATATGTTTTTATTTTTATAAATAATAAATATTTGAATTGAGATTACAATTTGATATCATTATAATAAAATTGACAAGACTTAATAGTTTCAATACTCATAATATAATCTTAATATCCACCCATTGAATGAGTATCAACCAAACCATCAGGATTTCTAGAACATATAAATTTACTACTATAACATTTAAAGCCATCAGGTTTGGAGATAAGATTATTATCTATATCATAAAACTAAATGAAACAATGAGTTAAAACTTTTATTTTAAATATAAATTCTTCATAATTATAAACACACTCATCATTATGTTTTTTATTACAACAATCTTTACAAAATTTACATGTGATTGATATATAAAATTGTTTTTTTGGATCAAAGCATCAATAATCAAAATAAAAATCAAACTTTTCACATTTATGACAATATTCCTTTTCTAAAGAATATATATCTTTTTTATGTATCTTGTGCATTGTTGAATGAGTATTATTTGGAACTCTACTATATGGTACCATTCTATTATTGTACTTGACTTTTCTTCGAATTTTCTTTTCATTAACATCAAATGTAATGATGTTATTGTGAATATTTATAAATTTGAAAATTTGAGAAGAAATATCAGTACTGTAGAACAAGTCCCTTTCAAGATTTAATGAATAAACATTATCAAAATATGTAGTATAAATTTTGTTATACTGTATATTCTATTAACAAGTCAAAAATTCAACTGGTCTTTGAAGCACAAGAGTTTGAAAATGGTGTAAAGGATATCAAAATGTAATGACATTTTTGAATTATAAAAGATGAATATAATGTTTATTTATAAAAAAAATTAAAGATTTTTGATAAGATCTATGTGTTGATAATTAAAATCTAAATTGAGATTGAGATTTTGGAGATGTTTATTAGTGTTTCAAAAATTATTATATTTGAATATAATAAAATTTTATATACCATAAATATGTATGATTTTTTGTTTCTTTTTAATGTCATTTGATCTAATTCTTCACAGCCTCAATTTATCTTTTAAAGATTTTATTGAAAAATATCTTCCTATTGAATATAGTCATTATGATATCAAGATATTTGAATATTTTTTGGAATCATCAAGCAATCAGATAATCAATGAATGGAAGAGAGATCTGTTTGAATATTTTATTCATTAATTTCTCATAAAGAATGAAATTATCTCGTGTATCAATAAGACTTTGATATATATCAATAATAGTAATGTACAACATATTTCTAATGATATTGTGGATATGTACAGTCAATATGGATGTTTGTTCTTTTTTATTCAAAGCAAGTAGTGAGTAATTTTTATTTATTAAGTATATGTTGCTAGCGATGCTTTTTTAAGTAAGCATTTGCAATAACCATTTGACAACATAATATGTAAGTCACACTGCAAGGAGTGAGATAATGGACTCGTAGTGGTTCTGGAGAGACTTCAGTTCACAGGATATAATTTCTGTATAGTATTAACCACATAATCACTTTGTATAGATATTGTGTTTATTTGATGTATACTTACTTTATGACTAATCCCTCACTAGGAAATATTAAAATTTTTAAATTAATAACTATAAAAAAACTACCCACAATTGTTTTCTATTATCTAAATCATTGATTTATAATATTTCCTGACTTTTGTTCCTATTAAAGTGAAGAGCTATAAATTTTGTCTCTCAAAAAAGTACATAAGTGATCTGCAAAATTTTATATTCTAAATACTTTAGAGACCCATCATCATTTATGACTCAAACATTTTAAGATAAATCCAGAAAATAAAATTATGGTTAAAGACATTCGTGAATTCCTGAATACCATTTCGAAGAAACCAGAAATATTTTTGGGGTTTTTTGTTTCAAATGTTGGATTGAGTAAGTATGCTTAGTGTGAGTTAAATGAATCTTTTATTAGCAATAGAAATTGTGTGTATTTTCATTTTGAGATTGTTAATCAAATCAAGGAATATATGAAAATAATGAAAGAAAAACAAGAAAATGATGAGATAAAGATGAAAAGAAAAAGAATAAAGTTTGTAGAAATGAGATGAGAGAATAAAATCTTTAGAGATTTTAAGAAAAAATTTCAACAGATTAAGATCATTGAGAAGCAAATTCGAGAGATAAATGAAAAGATGGATTTAATTTTACATAAATTAGATGAATAGGATTTTGTGATAAATAAAAAAATTGATATCTTGATATAGTAATAAATAATGTGTTGATGTGATGATCGATTTACTATTTAATCATGATTTATTTTTATTATTATCATGATGATTGATGGATAAGATATAATTTTAATTATATAAGAACATGTTTTCAGTTTCTTGATAAAATTATTTCTATGATCATGTATAAGAATGTTATTGATTTGTGAGTATCTTACTGGGTTTGCTTTAAAGAATGATAAAATTGAAAAGCACTTCATGGCCATATTTTTGAATGAGATTATGGTTTTGATTAGAGTGTAAACATTTTTTTCATGATTTTTTAAAGATGTAACTTAACAGTTTTTAATTTTAGGTTTGAAGATAAGTGATTTATTTCTAGTTAAAGTAAAGTTACATATTTATGTTTATTGATTTCGTTATTTATGTTTTAATAATATTTTTCATATGATTTAAATTCAAATCTTAATTTCACAATATTATAAAAGACATTAGGTTTGTTACATGATGGATATAATTAACAATGTCTTCGTCAGTTACCAAAGGAATAAAATTTGAAAAACAAATTGTAAACAAATTAAACTGAATGGGAATAAAGATTATTTGTACAGTGTAACCTATTATATTATTTTTATTTGGATTTTTAAATATTATTAAATTAATTATTAATTTAGAGATAGAAATAATAATGGAATAGACATAAAATGTGAAATTATAAATATTCTGTTTATAATACAATGTAAAAATCATATGTGCAATATTGTAAGTATTAAATTTTTATGAAGTATTATTGAGTTATTATATGTATTTGGATGACAAAATACTTTCACGATTTGACTTAGCTTGGGAGGTATCTTGTTTTAATAAATATATATAAATTAAGTTAATTAAAAATGCTTGTGTACTCATATATTTGATACTAGTTAAAATATGTGAATGTTCTCGCTTGTTTCTTGGTAATAATGATATAGTACTTATAAAATTATTTATTTTAGGGACCAAATATAATATGAGAACTTGAAGATACACTTGATCATTGTAATAATTATAGACAAAATATCGTAAGTATTAATTATTTGCAAAGTATTATTAAGTTATTATATATATTTTGAGAATCAAAATACTTTTGCCATTGACTTTGAACCAGGAGGGTATTTTGTGTTTAATGAATATATATAAATTATATTAATTAAAAGTGCTCGCGTGTCCTTATATTCAATGCTAGTTAGAATATTTGAACGTTTTTACTTGATTCTTGATAATTATGATACAGTACTTATAAAATTATTTATTTTAGAATACATTTGATCATTCTATAAAAAAAGCAATTAGTGTTTATATGATTCTTTCTAATATAATATTTACACGTGGTACAAGGATATAGAATAAAAATTCATCATATAAGATAATACTTACAGATAAAGGTAATATATATAGATTTAATAGATTATGCTACAAATCAATATAGATTTAATTTTTTGTATGAATATATATTAGTATCTTTTTTTTAACTATAATAATTAATTAAATACGAATATTTTTATTTTGAACCTTTGAACCAATCATAATAAAGTTATTTATGATTAGGAATATTCTTATTGTGAATCAATCATGTAGATAATGTATTTAGATATAGAAATATATATTAAAATTATTATTAAGAATCTTTTTATTTTGAACCAATCATGATAGATAATTTATTTAAATATCGAAATAGATAAATTGTCAAGATTTTACAATAATAGAAAATATTTGAGATTGTTATTATAAATATATAAGATTTTATCTTGATAGAACAATTTTTCAAAAAAATAAAGCTATAAAAATGCCATAAAAAATCTTTACCCTTAAAAAATCATTTACTAAATTAATTGAAAAAATAATAAATGATACTTATTTAAAAAATAAAATTAATATGTTTTCAAGTTCAGAAACTTCAGGATTCAGCTATTTATTGATATTTAAATTCAAATAATTAAGATGTAGCCAAGGTTTTGGACAAATCTCCTACAGTTAGAGAGGTTATGTCAATTGCCGTTCAAAATAGAGAAATGGTAAATAAAGATTCAAAAATTAAGCCTACAAAATTTGATAATATGAGATAGATACTTTTTGAATCAGATTTAAAACCTTCTAAACTTAAAAGATATTATATCAGGGATTGGGATAATCGGAATAAAGATAAACTGATTGAAGATTATGATGAATAAGTTCAAAGATGGCAAATTGAGAAGGAAAGATAGTTTTGATGTGGTAATTTTATAATTTCTATTACAAAAGATGACTATTTTGATTATCAATTTCAATAATATTTATCTTTATATTTAAATATATATATTTTTTATTTTTATTAAATATAATATCAAAAATTCCCTTTTTAGGCAATTATTGGAAAGAAGTTGCAATAACAATGGAGAAGAGAATACAACATGGAGAGGAATAAAAGACCCCAATATGCAAATAGCAGGCCAAACTATAACATCAACAAATTGTCGAAAGGGAAGGCCACCCTCATTGAAAACCACAATGAAAATACTACCGAAAAGAAACAAACAATGAAAGAAAAGAAAAATAACGAACAACAACCATCCTCTTCACACAATACTAAGTCCATCGCGGTCCTCACTACATCCTCCAGCCACGTAACAGCCGAACAAGTGAACAGTATCAACCCAAGACAGAGTAAATCATGGAGTGAACAAGTAGAAACTGAAAGAACCGAACGAGCAGACGGAACAACCCAACATCCCCAAGCAAATACAGGACGCGACAACCAATGACAAGCAAGAGTTGATGACTCTGACATCAATATGGACTTAAATGAAACCCCTTCTGAAACCGAAGATGACTGGCAACTGGCAGGCAGTAGCAGAAAACAAGAGAAAAAGCAAACAACATTGACCCTAGGTACCAGACCAAAACCTTATTCCCCTTTTGACCCTGCAATCAGATATGGCCGTGAAAGAACCAAATTGGGTATCCTAGCTTCACTTCTCCCGGGAGACACGACACATAAGAAAATAACCTACCTCACTAAGGCGCTAAATTCACCGGAAGGATTGCTCCTAATCCAACATGAATGCCGCAAGGAACAAGATTACATAATCACAATATTCTCCAATCAACAAGCTGCAGAATACACAAGCAACCTTACCTTACCTGACACAGACAATCACCACTTATCTCACATGGAAAAAACCATACACAGACTCGATAAGGAGCACAGTATCA
>CAJVPT010001863.1:0-19626 GCA_910592055.1 Acaulospora colombiana | reverse complement strand
AGAAATATTTTTTTACTTTTTTACTTCTTTATTTTCTTTTTATCCACCTAGACATTTTTAGATATTCTTCTTCTCTTTTTTTTTCCAACCCATCTTTTTGTAGTTTCCTGTAATCCAGCAGCTTGGTCAGACATACGGTAGTGACAACCTACTGGCAATGATGCAGTGGACCAGGAGGATCTTTACCCAAAGACACTGTAGAGCAAAATATTGTCCTCAAGGCTAAACTTAGAGGCTTTTATACTTACGACGAGTTAGTTAAATTAGAACAATAGTTTAGCTGTAGTATGTATTATGCTACTTGAATAAAAATGTACTTTTATTTTCATTTGATTAATAAACTGATAATCTAGCCTGGTTATGGGTACTTAATAAAAAAAAAAGTAATTGATTGATGATTTATTTATGTTATTAATATATCAAATCATTTTTTTTGATAAATATTATATGAGTGACATCATGCTAAATAAATATTTTCCAATTGGTATTTATTAATTTAATAATTTATCATTTTCAAATAATCCACAAGAATAAACTATTAATAATAAATCTAGAGAATAGAAGTTTATATTAATTTTTAAAGAAAATAAAATATTGTTTCCTAAATCTGATATAAAATACTTTAATATAATAAAGAGTTGGTTATTATGTAAAAATTATATAATATTGTGGATAGTTATATAAACTTTTTAATAAAAATTATGTTATATGATATAATTATAAATTAAAAAAAAAAACAATATAAAATATATTAATTAATAAAATAAAATTAAAATTTTTATTAATTATTGTTATATATTTTATAAGTAAAAATCTTGAAAATTGTTTTTTTATTATCTTAATTAAATAATTTTTTATAATATAATATTATTATTGAAAATATAAATAATAAATTTGAATATTAATAAAATTTTCAAATATTTTTTTAGATTTAAATATAAATAAGTTTTTTAAATGATTAAAAACAAGAAAAATAATTTAATTAAAATATTTTTTAAAAGAAAGTTGATAAGAATAGTAAAAATTTTTTTAAAAGAATATAAAAAGATTTTAATTATTTATTAACTATTTTGTAAATTTATATATTTTAATTTTTCTTATTTTCAATTTTGAATTTTTATAGTTTTAAAATAATAAATAGTAACAAATTAAATATTAATTTAGAGAAAAATAAGCATTATTGATTAAACCAGCCTTAAAATACTTAAAATACTTAATGGAAACTTTGTTTTGTTTAGTTCAAATTAGTTTAATAGACTTTTTTTTAATTTTAAATAATTTAATTTTTATATAAAAATAAACCAATTGTCTTGTGACAAAAATCATTGTAACCTTGATTGATTCTTCATATTGTTCCAATAAAGTCAATTAAGAATGATATGAAAATAGATTAATAAATTAATAAATAAATTTATAATAGAAAAAAATCTTGAAAAACAAATAATTATATTTAGTTTATCAATAATTTTATTTGGTAATGGTTTGTAAAAATAATTCTTTTAATTAAAAAAAGATTCAAATTAATAAAATTTATAAATTCCTTAAGTCAAGTTGCTACTCTAAACCACAAGGATAGTGTTCTTTGTGCAGCATTTCATTCTTACTGCACTCATGCATGAGTAAAATTTCCGAATCATAAGAAGCATATATTTATAATTATTGTAGTACAGAAATTTCATTTGCACGTAGTGCCGCACCAGTGACGCACGAGGATACTGTTGAATAGTTGCACAATGTCTCACATGATAGTATTACTCAAACTTGGTCAACCGAATTCGCCGATTTAAGGAACACCACAACTCTGAAACATTCGGTGCTGATAGGGATCTATTCTGGCAATAGGTATAATTTTACAATTATAAATGTCTCCAATTTATTTCTTGGCCTTGGCGAAACAAATTGGCAGTTCTATTGCGATAAAGAAATTTCGGAAAGTAGAAAAAAATTTTTTCCTAAAAAATAATCATTACGCAAGCTGAATGAGATTTACCCGGTATTTGCATGCAGTTTGTCTTTATAGGTTAGCCGGTAAAAACATTTGGCGCCTTCTTAGAAAGAGATGTGCATGCATTCGGTAATTTGTTCCAACAATGACACCTGATATTGACAATTTCATCCTTTCGGCATTAGTTCTGTCATGAGGCTGTGCTGATCATCTCGAAGCTCTTGTTTAACGGATTATCGAGTTTTGTGTGCATTACTCTCTTGATTTTTATAAAGAAATGAAAAAGCAGCCTTATATCAGGAAATGCCTGTGATCAATATTCAATAGTTGAGATGCAAAGTGTAAGTCTTAAATGCGATAACAAGAGTAGTGGAATCAAGCCTTTCCTATTTTACTGTAAATCGATCAAGTTGTGTAATATCATAGCGGCTCTGGGTATCGCTAAAAGTGGGTGATTGAATCAATCTATAGATCTGAATTCCCATTGTTAATTGTTAACCTCGAAATACGTAATTTTAAGGAATCGAACCCTAAAATGGACATGCTAGTTAGATTGAGTAGTTTTCTAGAATACTTGATCCAATTTGAAATTACGTGTTCTATTCAAATAATCATATATTATAGAAATTTTAATTTATTTTAAATTCACTGCCAATACTGTACTGCAGATAATATTACGTTCTATAAAAGGTTATTATAATGGCATAGTTTGAATTGGGTAATTATTTTTGAAGGCAACAAAAATGCTAGATGATATTATTTTTAGAACCCTACTTTTAAACAACACACAAATACGTAATGTAAATTTTAGGATCACAATTTTAGTGCCAGAAAATTTCCGGTCAGCCTTCAAAAATAATTACCCAATTATTTCAATATAAGATTTTTTTTTTTTTAAAAAAAAAAAATTGGTTTAATTTTAAGTAAAAATATATGCGCGTATATACAGTATATATCGAAAGTTTCAAGGAGTTTACAATAATGAAATTAAAGAACAAATATGCCTGCTTCATGAAGTTGATTCAAAGAAAATAAAATGTTTCATTAAATGATCATAGGGACTCAAGGATCAAGCTGAAATCGTTAACAAATAGAATTTATGACAAGTCACATCGTGTACGTAGTATAGTTCGTTTGGATTGAGACGACCATTAAAATTTTTAGATTGTTCGGATCTTCGATGTATTTGGATTGATTGTTCGGTTTATAAATAATAACCAGCCTTCCGTCATACATGTTGTATATAGTAACTAAACCTACTACTCTTAAGCCATCTAATTATAAATAATGATTGTTTTCATGGACTACGTATTTGCGCTCTAAATATTTTGTTAACACATGCTATTGATATTGTGAGGTCACGGATTTGTAAGTGACTCGGAATTTGCGGAAGAAATGTTAACAAAGAACTAATGTACAATACAACCACCAAGAAGTTTCATACATTGTATATTACGTCATGATATTTGCAATGTAATAAATATCGGGTAAATCAGTATTAGATTAATCGCGTGACTTTTTGCGGACTTATTGACGCGTTTAATAAAAAAGATAAGGCATGAAGGGGAAAGAAATCATTGGTGATTCATTGTAAATATAGCATTTCGAGCGTTTTAATAACTGTGTGACAATGCATATAAAGTAAATATATATATATCTCAATACTTATTCCAATGGTAAGCTCTTTAGTAGTGGAACTCAAGTATAAAAGGTCATCTGTTCGCATATTTAACCTGCGACTCGCAAATGTACGTATCTGAATAACAAAATTTTTGCTACGATGTCTCTGCAATATTCCTCCTTGAACGATTTGGCTGACTCGCTAATTCAAAAGATTGATCGATCGTTAATATTTCCGCCACATTTGAGTAAACCCGAAGAATTTCTTAATATTCCTACGAGACTTAACTCCAGGCCACCGAGACCACCAAATGGATTTTTGATATGTCGCAAGAATGTTCACAATCAAGCAAAACGACGAGGGATATGTAACATGAGAGTCATCAGTAAAGTAACAGGGATGCTGTGGCGTGGAGCTTCACCTGATGAAAAAGAAGAATATGAAAAATTAGCGGCAAGAGTTGTCAGCTTGCATACTCGTCGATACCCGGAATTCAAATATCGATCATCTTCCAGAGGCAGCAGTAAGA
The DNA here is from genome assembly GCA_910592055.1 of Acaulospora colombiana. Taxonomy (NCBI): domain Eukaryota; kingdom Fungi; phylum Glomeromycota; class Glomeromycetes; order Diversisporales; family Acaulosporaceae; genus Acaulospora; species Acaulospora colombiana. Next base: position 15,531 of record CAJVPT010001863.1, on the reverse strand, counting down.
CAGAATTATATCGACCTTACGTTTTTTCGGTGTCAGAAGAAATCACCGAAGATTCACAACCAGAAAGGCCAGAAACGGAGCCATCCATTCACGAAACGAACATCTCTGTTTTTGAACTTTCCCCCGCCGATTTAAATACTCATTATTATTATTCGCTTTGCTCAACGTATAATTACATTTAGGAACGAAATATAGAACGTCTTTTACTTTACTATTCGAATATTTACCATATTTTCTTTTATGCATGTACTGTATGTTAAAACACTTACTAAGGTCAATTATGCAATTACGATATGTTTAAAAATAAATACGTGCGAGTTCATTGTACGACATACGTGGGAAATTTCTATACATGACACGTCTTACAAGATATTTATTCGATAATGCAAAATGCAAACCCCAAAAAATATGATGTAATGATAGTGAGCAACAAACAATGCTTTCTTGTCTTATCAATATTGAAATGCAATATTAGGTCTTGATTCATGCGGATATACGATAGTAATCAAATTCATTTGGAAATATAGCATGTGTGTGTTTTATTGGTAAATATTCTTCCGATACTGCATAATACAATAGCGCAGATATTCTAAAATTATTTCTTGTTTTATCTCATATTCCATACCTCCAACATTCAAGTTGATCGCATTCAGAAAGTGTTATTTCTGTTAATGGCGATTAACAGAACTCGAAGTTTTAATTCCACCCACAAATCCGCGGGTCTGTGAATAATGCACCGCTTTAATAGTTTTAGATGTCCACGGCCAATACATATTTTGTGTTTAAGGCTCATAATGTAGTTGACAAATTTCGTGCGACTACTTCTAAGGGAAAAAAATCACATTCTGTTTCTTATGCACCAGCACATTTTTCGGCCAAGGAACTAGCATGTACGTAATACTGTTTTTCGAAGCCTCTCACCTTCACCATTACGTTTGGAAAAACGTGTGAAAATTCTTCTCATTTAAAAAAACAACTTTATAGAATCTTGTATACAATAACTTTCTAAAACTATGGGATTTATACGTGTCCTCATGTGATATTACAGGTAAGCACGTAAGATTACATAGCAAAGCATAGCATTACACATCACGTGTTCTCAATAAACACATTGTTCTATATTTATCCTGATGAAAAAAGATATGTACGATGATTTCAGGATCTTGTGAATTATTTCGATTTCGAACTAGACGTTCTAGAGATATTTAACTGACTCTAAAATAAAAATCAGTGCCTTGTTGATGACAAATAGGATTTTAATTGATTTCAAGTACGTATAAAGCATTCCATCGAAGGAAGTATCTTTCAATTATTTTCCTCTTTATCTAAACCTGCTTATCAATGAACCTAAACAGTTGACTCGTAGATTGACATTTGAACGATCAAGACTAATTTTCAAATCGGTCCAATGGTGTTTTTAAAGAAAATTATCCATTTTTGGAACATTTCTTCTTTGTTCATTTCTAATTAGATTCATCAATAACATGCGCTATGTGACAAATAATGAATGCAAAGATCAACTTGTGGCCTGATCGATTAACATGTTATTCTCTCCTAATATACTGTATAAGGGCATTAAATCAATTTTTTTTTTTTTTTTTGATTTAAGATCAGGGTAATTATAAAGGTTTTTAAGGAAAGATGCGGAAAAACTGCAAACCTTGAAAACCCACCAGCATCCTCGCAAACAGAATATAATTCTATTGATGTCCATTGTTACTTATTATGTGATACATGAAAATCTTGGATAATTTAGTCATGATCGTCGAAAGTGTCAACGCGCAAGGGTAGGTTTTGTGTCATTTAAATACCCATTTCTAGATTGGTTATAACGTGGTAGGAGGGTAGGTTTGAAAGGATGGATTGAATATTTACTGTTGTTCGATATTTCTATTTATCAGAACTATATAGCATACATACATACATATATTTATTTATATTTATAACTCGCAATAATTATTGTTACTTTTTTTTTAAATCCTCAATCATGCCATCATGGCGTGTCTTTATTGAGATACTGTATTCTACAATTTTACAATGAATATTCACATGACCATTTTTAACTTGCAATCATGCCATCACGGCTCACTTTATTGAGACTGTTGAAAAAATTCCTACAAGATTGTTTAAATTTTCACATAATAATTAACTCATCATGAAAAATATGAACTAAGATATAATAATAGAATAAAGAAATTTAATAATATGTATTATATAAATTATCACTTTATTTTAATTATGAAATCTACTTTATTAATCAATGAGACATAACTTGTATCATATACAGTTTGGGACAAAACTTTTTGCCCTTTTATTTTTTATTATAATTTAATAAATAATTATTTAATTAAAATAAAATTTTAAATATATATAATTTATAACTTTAACTTAATTTAAAAGATATTTGAGTTTTAATAATAAATAATTAATAATTTTCTTTCAAAAATTTGATTTAAAGTTAAAAAAATAACCAAATAAAATTTTTTATAAATTCTTATATATAAAATTCTTAAAGATTCTTAATTATATAATAATATATTTAATATAATTTATTAAATTTTTATTTTATAAATTTAATTCTAAATTTTTTTATAAAGTTCAAAAATAGTAATTTATTGTTAAATTGATATTTTTTGTTTACTAAACTTAAATAAAATATATAATTAAAAAAATTTTTTAATAAATAATTGTAAAAATTTTATTTATTTATTTATTTATCTTTATTTTATAAATTTAATGATTAAAATAATTATAATAAAATCAATATTTTTAAATATATACTGTATATATATATATATATATATATATTTTAATTAAACTGCAACTAGTATTAGATATGAGCTTTTTATTAATAATTAAATCTTAAGCATTACATCAATCATCTCATACATATACATGCAGATTAATGATAACCTATCGTGACTTGTTCTAGGTAGACCTGCTTGAAATCTCCCTGTAAATGGGCACGCCTAACTAGGGACCGAATGGTTAATAACAGTCATCAATAGTGATGTTGATATAGTTAACTAATTCTGTTAATAAAGAACTTTGCTATACTAACTTATACACTAGTATTAAATTCTCAAGGGTTATTTTAACTATCCAGATACTCTGATACTTTTCACTTGAAGCTCAGAAGAAATTTCTATCTTCTTTATCACTACCTGTGGTATCACAAACAAGTCCTATTCGACAGGTCCTTCATTTAAGCAAGCACCAGATTGGAATATTTCAAGTTAGAGTAGTCAGATTCCAGATTCTACTGGTACGATTTGGGGTAGGAATGTTCGGATGATTGCCGTTGTCCTAAAAGTGGAATTCCAGAGTCTACTGGTACAGTTTGGGATTAGTGATATATTTAAATGATTATCACAGTCCTAAAAGTGGATCCTAGGATTTGTTTTCTGTTCAGTTCAGGGGAAATTAAGTTGGACGGAATTCATATAATCAGACTAGAGACCTTTCTTCATGTAATCCTCATGATAGATTCTTTTCAGCCCGGTGATCAACAGAAAAGTCAGAAGTTCCATATTCATACAATCTAGTTATTTTTCTCATATGGCCCTTGTGTGATATTGAACTCTGGACCTTGTAATTATGACTTGGAAGCACTACTATTGTGCTATAGACCCACAGGTTTAAAAATATATTTTTTAAAAATTATAATTTAACAAAATTTTAATAATTAATTTTTAAAAAATATTTAAGTAATTTTATTCTTTATATTCTTAAATATATATATAAATTTTTATTAAATTTTATTAAATAATTATTAAATTATAAATAAAAATAAAATGAAAAAAGAGAATGAAAAGATTTGTTCCAAACTATATATTACATGATCTAAAAATAAAACCAAAGTAATATAATAGATAAAAACTATAGTCAATAATTAAAAAAAAATATAGTTATTAATTAAAATTAACATTTCCTTCTTATTTAAGTTATAAGTTTTATGAATTAAGAATATAAAAAAATTTGATATTTATAAAACTTAAATTGATAAAGTTATATGTCTTGTTCTTTAAATTTTTTAACGAGACCATAAGTATAGCAATATTTAATAAGATAATATTTTGTCTAATACTTATTTAGATAAAATCATTATAATTAGTTAACAATTTTTTTTAATAATTTTTTAGATAATACATATAAACTAATAAGAGAATTTTATTTTTCATATGAATACATATTTTATATATTTATATATTTACAGAACTTAATTATTAATGGATTGAAAGAGATCATAAAATTTTAGAATCACTTGTACAAATTCTAGAATTTTGACTAGAAAATCCTTTAAAATTAGATCTTAAATAATAATTATGCTAATTTTTGTACAAATATTATAATTTTTTTTTTGATGCAAACTAATAAATAATATAAACTTTTATATAATTATTAAAAAATATAATTATTAATATTCACTCATTTAATATAATAATTTTTTTTAAACTGCAGTAGTGAGCTGCAGGCTATGATGTTAGAAGTTGGAAGGGTATTTACCCAAACTTCTAATGGAGCGATAAATTACTCCCGAAGTTGCACTTAGAGTTTATAGAAAGCTAAAAACTAAGACGAGTGAGTTAGTTAGAGATATAGCTTTAGCGACACATATTAATATATGGTTTACAAAGGTTTAATAAAGCACACCTAACTAACCTGACAGAGGGTTAATATAAAAAAAAAAAAAATAATAATAATTTTTTTTAATTTATTAAATATTTTTCATATTTTTTTTTACATCATGCATAAAGAAACTAGAATTGCCATAATACAAAAATTCATTTACTTAAAAAAAATAGATTCTTTATGAACAACTATCATTATTCTATAGAAAAGAATCAAACATTTAAAGAAATAAATATATTATAATAGGGGATCTCAAATTGATCTTTAAAAAAATATTTATCAGAGGAAAAGATATAATAATTATCTTCTAAAAGTTTTACTTTAATAAAAGTCAAAGAATTGAAATGGAAAAATTAAAACTTGTAGTAAAAAATAATCAAATTTAATATTCTATTAATTCAGTTAAATATTTCTATTTCTGTTTCTTTAGATAAAATCTTTTTTTTTATTTAAACTTTAAGATTTTTGTTTCTCTTTTTTCTAATTTTACTTGTTTACTTTTAAATATTTTATTTTAATATTATATAGTAATTTCTAATAGCTTTAGAGCTGACTACAATAATAGTAAGAACTTAGAGACCATAACTATTATAATATATATTTCTTTTTTTAGTTTTTAATATACAATATATATATAATAAATTTTTGTTTTTTAAAATTACAGTATGGTTTTAACAAAACCATGTTCAAAGAAACAACTAGAACTTTTCTATCTATAGTTCTAAGTTTAAAGATTCTATTTTTAGAATTGTTATATATATAATAAGATCCTTTTTATTTTGATTTGGCTTTCTAGTAAAATGTTTGTTCTTGATAGTATTATAGACTAATACTTTATTACCAATTTTAAGATTTTTTGATTTTTTTAACTATAGGTTATATTTTTTTTTTATTTTGGTGGAGTTTTAAAATATTTTTTGAACAGTTTCTTAAGTAATAAGCAGAGTTTTAATATATTAATAGAGACAAGTCAAAATATTTTCTTTCATTATTTCATCTATTTTTATATAAAATATTTGAGAATTATAGTTATAAATTAAATAGAAAAGTATAAATTTGATAAAAGCCTGTTTTGATATATAATAATCAAATAATATTAATATAATAATTTATTTCAATTATATTTTCTTTCAATTATTTTTGCTAGAGATTTACATAATACTCTATTGAAACACTCCACTAGTTAATTTGTTTACAGATGGTATTAAGTAGAATGGAGATATTATATTTGAAAAATTTTTAATAAATTTTCAACTATTTATTTTTAAAATATATTTATAATCAGAAAGTATATATTTTGATAAATAAAATCTGTAACTTGTTGTCCTATGGTATGAGAGATTACTTTAGCCTCAAGTTTTTTACTTTTTTTTTTTTAAGTATTTATAACCAGACTAAATTGTCAGTTTATTAATCAATTGAAAACATAAATACATTTTTATTTGAGCAGCATGATAAATACTACAGTTAAATTATTATTCTAATCTAACTAACTCATTGTAAGCATAAAAGCCTCCAAGTTTGACCTTGGAGACAATATTTTGCTTTATAGTATTTTTGGATAAAAACTCTCATAGTTTACTGTATTATTGCCAGCAGGTTGTTCCACTATATGTCTGACAAAGCTGCTGGAATACAGGAAACTACAAAAAGATAGGTTGAAAAAAAAGAGAAGGGAATATTTAAAAATATCCAAATAGATAACAAGAAAATAAAAAGATAAAAATTGAAAAAAATTTTTTAGCTTTCTCTAAAGATCTGCTTCTCAAGATCTCTTCTCAATAAAAAATGCCTAATTGAGATATCCTTTCATTTCCTAATTATCTGAGAAACTTACTTATCTATTCTTGATTTTGATTTTTTTTTTATATATTGTTTAAGAAGACTTATTGCCTAGTGGGAGTCTTTACTTCCAGGATACACTTGGTCTCAACTTTCTTTGGATGATGATTTTTTATTATCTGCAGTAGAGAGGTGACTTATGATAGTTCTCAGGTTCTTATGTAATCTAGTAAGAACTTGATCATATTGTTTCAGTATGATACCTTTTAGAAGCCACATCTAGTTAAAGAAATTTTACTGGTATATATCTTCTATTACCCAAAAGGCCTTATTTTTCAATAATTCTTTTGCCTTGTAATGGTGAGAGAGTTTTGAAAGTGATGAAGATCCTCATTAATTGCAATATTTTTCAACAACTTCTGGAAAAATGTATTCTCAACTGTAATCAAAGGGTTGGAGCTTAGTATAGACTAGAGACTATTCAGTCTTATTGCTTGATTGGAATAAAAAGGAGACCTTGGTCTTGAACCTTACCTGATTAGAATGATAGGAGAGAAATATCTCAGCTTGAAAAAATAATAGCTTTTTCACCACCTGGGAATTTGTTGCTCATATTTTATTGATCTTATGGAACTTGATCTGTAGATTAATCCAATTAAATAAATAGAATAAACATAGGATACCAATCAACTTTTTCAATTATCAATGATATCATCAGAACATATGAGATAGCTAGTAGGAACTTGTTTACATTTAGCTACTAATATGTTTTGTATCCACCAATTATATTTTACAATAGATTGTGTCACCTAAAATTCAGGGTCAAACTGAGATAGACAAAATTCTTTAGAAAATCAAAAAATTTTTGAATGACTATAAGAGGGAAGAAATAGTGAACAAACACTTTGAAATATGGTTTAATGTTTGTTACCTCCTACTGTAAATAACCTCTATAGATATGCTTCAATATGAAAGGCTTTAAGTACTATACTATTAGTTCTTCTTTTTTATAGAACTTTCTTGTCATAGACAGAGAAAGTGTTTCTTGACTTTTCTAGATTACAGGAAGTCAAGTTTTTATTTAAAGATTAATATAAACAAGAAAAGGATTTAGAAGTATCTCTTGAAGTAAAACTTCAAGTTGGTTTAGAGATAGTATTAAGACTTTATTAGTAAAGAATAAAAATTTTCTTATGAATATCTTTTTTGTATATGGACAGAGAATTAGTGAAAAGAGTTTTAGTACCAGTCTCAATTCTCTTGCTAAAGTAATCAATTGCAATAATAATATAGTTATTTTTTTGCCTGTAATTAAAAAAGATTTTGTAATATCATTTTCTATTTTAAAGAAAAAGTTATCAACTGTAATTAAATATATGGATTTAAGAGTCTTAAATTTGTTTCATTATTGAAATTGGTCATAGATTTGATATAATAGTTCATATCTTTAATATTTGAAACCAATAGTATTGATTACATAACTTTTTAAAAACTTTGTTTACACTAGGATAAACTTTAATAAAGTAGTTTTATAATAAGTAAAAGATTGATTTTACTTCATATTTTTGAATTAAACAAAGTATACAAGTTGAAATTGTGTTATTTGATAGCTAAATTATTGCTGAATTTGATTAAATTTAATAATAAAAATATTGTTAAATTCTTTTTAATTGCTGCTACTTAGTATATTACTATTTCAGAAATAAAGTGGCAATCAAAAATTTGACAATCAAAAATTCAGCAATAAGAAATTTGACAATCAAAAAAATCAACATATTAACAATTTATCAAAAAATTTATTAACAATTCATTAAATAATTCATTAACAATCTAGCAATAATTCATTAACAATTTATTAAAAATTTATTACAAAATTATTTATTAACAATTCAATAAAAATTTATTAATAAACACAAAAAAATTCATAAAAAATTCATTAATTATTCATTAAAAAATTTGACAACTATTCATTTAAACTATTTATTAAAAATTCATTAACAATTTATTAAATATTCAGCAACTATTTATTAAATTATTCATTAAAAGTTCATTGACCATTAATTAAAAATTTGGTAACTATTTATCCAAAAATTTATAAAACTTGCAAAAAAATTATTTATATTTATATATTATTTAATATTATTTGCATAATAATATATAATTAATTAAGATAAACTTTTTTTGTAATATATACAATGTTAAGAAGTCATTTTATCATTATGCATCTTAGTTAAAGAAAACTTTATTAAATGTAAACTAGGAGCAGGCAACTCTGAGTTGTCTATAAAGGAAAAAGATGGTCTTTAAATATATGTTTTTTCAATATAAATAAATATAATAAAAATACATGAAATAATATATATATAATCTTAATAATTCTCCCAGAAGATCATATACAGTATATGTAATTAATAAAAAGAAAAATAAAATAAAATAAAAAACAATATGATAAATACAATCATAATGAAACACAACTATTACTATAAATCTATTGGTATTTATCTATATGCTATTAGTAATTCGAGTCTCATATCACCTTGAAGCTTCAGGATCAACAGTAAGGTCATACAATCTGAAATATTATGTGTTCTAGCAAATCATTAGTGTTTCACAGCTGGAGGTCTAAATCCTTGATTATCTTGAAATCCTATTTGATAATATCTTTCAACCTTTAAGAAAAGATATTTATCTTATCAAAATACTTATAGTTTCCTAAGACTATTTTAACAATTGTTATTTGACTTTCAGGTGTAAAGTCATGCTTTCATAAGTGACTTAGGTAAACTTGTTATACTTTCCACTAATCCCATTTTTTCAGAAAATTTCCTTTTTTGTTAATTTTTTGAAAAAAGAGAAGTCAACCCAAAAAACAAGAGAAACTCAATATAAAGACTATCCATTTACAAGAAACATTATAAAAAAACTATACAAACAACTAATCACAGTATAGAAACAAGTAAGTATTTAAAGACTTCTAACCTTTCTATATAAAATTTTTCTTTTTTAGGAAGAACAAATAAAAATAAAAACTGAATCACAGTAAGCTCTTGGAAGCCCAACATCAACTTCACAAAGTTCTCAGCCAGGCCAGTACAGGTTAATACCTTTCTAGATACCAAGAGGAACCTTACAAGCAATAATTTAGATTGATAAATCAGTCTAAACTCAAATACTCATAAAATTTAGAGAGATGTCCAAGCTTTATTGACTATATAGTAAAGAAGTATATATATCACAACAAACAAAATTTTAATAAATACAATATCATATAAACATATACATGTATATTCCCTCAAGAAAAATAAGACCAAAAAAACATATTCATATAAACAATGTTTACAGATCATCTATGTATTTACAGGAAATAGATCAATAACAATTATATTTTATGTGTTTATATAAACAATGTTCACAGATCATCTACATATTTACAATAAACAGATCAATAATATTTATATTTTCACATATTCATAATAAACTAATTAACAATAATAATATTATTATCACAACAAACATGTGAAACATAATCTAAATTCATAACACAACAACTTTAAGGTTTTTATGCATTAAAAATTAGTAACAAGGAATAAACAAACCTTTACCATGTGTTAAAAACAATAAAATATAAGTTAAACCTATTAATCTGTGACATGTAACAAGTGCAACAATATCAATAATATAAAGATTATTACAGATCACAAAAAAACGTGAAATTCATATTCTAGAAATCTTAATCAACTTATCAAATAAGTAAGATCAAGAGAAAAAACTATGGACAATACAAACAATTCTCAATACAATCTCTATATAAGAAGACAACCTCAACCCAGCCTCTAATCTTATAAAATGCTCAATTCTAGATAGTATTATAGCTAAAATTCTTAATATTGATCACATCACTTTCACTAAAGCTACAATCCTAAGACAATATATCCTATACTTATGGGCTCAAGGACAAAGAAAAGAGAATAATTTGCTGACCCTCTTCTTGAAAGACAAGTATATGAAACTGATAGAATAAGAAGAAAAAACACATTGATAGTAACAAATAAAGCAAGAAAACAGAGTCATAAACAATCCATATTCAAGTTCGACAAAACTACCAAATGAAGAAGTAGCTATAAAAATTCAACCAGCATACACAATAGAAATTCCCAACAATGTCAAAATAGAAATGGATAACAAAGAGATTAAAAATCAATTGGAAATAGAGGAAATTCATTGAAATTCTCTAGTACAATTATGAAAAAGTTCTTATTTGTTGCTTTCTGGATAGTTTGCTCTAATCATTTAACTAGATTATATTTACTCTTTAACTATACTGAGTTAATGAAACTATAAATTATAATTATTCTATATTTGATATTTACCTTAAAGGCCATATCAATATATACAGTATAATCCTGTCTTTTCAAGTTCCAGATTTGCATATATGTATTGCCCATTCTTTTTTAACAATGATTCTGTCTCCTATACATGTTTGATATCTTGTATCTCTTGTTATCTATATTATATATTTGTCTTTTTTCTTTGTCTATTTGTAGTTATATGATAGCCATATTTCTGTAATATCTATTATATCATATTCTTTTTCTTTTGTGAAAGGTGTAAATAAAATTTGTTTGTTTTCTTCATTAATGCTTCTAATATTTATTGTATCAATCTTTTAATTGTTGACTATAAAATATCTATATTTGAAATGTTTTTTAAGTTTATTAATTCAGTTCAATATTTTAGTGTTGAGCTGAATATACTATTGATTATTCTATTTATTCCTCTTGAAGTTTTTTCTGATGTTTGTTCTGTTATATTATTATAAGAAGCTAGATCTTAAGGTGCTTGTTAGTTGTGAGAGTTTAAATAGATTAATTACTTTCTCTATTATGTAGCTTATTTTGTTGAGTTGTCTTAGATAAGTTTCTTGCAATGCTCTTATGTCCTGGATAGTAGTTTTTGAGATTATTTATGATATAGCCTGTCTGTTGTTAGGTTCTTCTCTAGTTCTTTCATGAGTTTATTAATACTTTCTCGATATCTATTGACACATTCCTATTCTAAAGTATCATTTCTTTTGTCTAGGTTTTTGAAAGAACCTTTTATTTTTTTAATTTCATTCTGAAAGAAAAAAATTAATTTATAGAGATTTCCTTTTATAGAGTTGTTGCTTGTATTACTTCCATATTTGATAATATTTATATAGCTTTTAAAGTTGTTGATATGATTTGATTCCTTATATCTGCAGTATGATGGGATTGTAGGTCAGTTTCTTAGAGAAGTTCTTGAATTATGGACCAGTTGTTATATTGTTTTGAAGGTGGAACTTTTGGTTTTTCTGGGCATAGATATAGGTTGTGTTCTAGTAAGCTGCAGATAGGATATAGTCTAATTTCATGATTAACTCATTATATCTGTCTTTTTCCAATCATAAGTACTAATGTCTTGACTACTTAAAGATCTTTTTATATTTAAAAAATAAAATAGAAAGTCTTTTGGTTTGATTGTTATTGTCATAAGGGATATAGTAGGATTTTGCTTTTGTATCGATAATAATTACTATCAGATCTGATGCTACAGTGTTAGAAGATAGTTGAATAAATATTGCATTAAAGTATTTTCTTTTTTATTTAATTTTATATATTCTATAGAAGGGAAATATTTTGCATAAATGATAGTCTTATCTGATTAATCATTCTCAACTGATTTTCACATAGTCTGATATATTTGTAAAGGTAATGTTATCTAATTGAAATAGACCTGATCTTTATATAGATACTAATTTAATTGTTAAAAAACTCTACTAAGTCTGTTTTAGTAAAGTGTTATGGAATGTCTCATAACCTGATGGTTCAGAACTTACTTTTATATGATCCTAGATAGGTAATTTCTCTAAATTTGACAAGTTCATTATCTGTGATATTGATCTCACATACCTTGTATAATTTCTTCTAATTGTCAAAAATAGCTATAATTTTGAATAACTGGTTAGATATTCATAGTATACATATTTTAGAAAGTGCAACCCTATTATTTTTTATTTAATAAAGTTTATTTTTTCATCTTATGACTACTCTGGGACTAGGTCTAAATTGATGAGAGCTTTTTTAAGTTTCTTAATTTGTAGATATTTAGTATCTTTAAATATATTTTTTATACTTCCTTGAGTTTTCTTTTTATAACTAAAAGTTGTTTGTTCAATAATATTCAGAGAACTATTTTAGACCAGTTATATAAAGGAGTTTGGATTGCTAATTATAGTACTGATGATAAGAGTTAATGATCTTATATTTTACTAGTTGTTGCTAGTTCTGTTATTTGGATCAAACTATTATTTTTATCTTACTATTTTGTTTTATAATTGTGATTCTCTTTTTTTTTTTTCACTGTTTTTTCTAGTATTTTCTTCTGGATCATAAATCTTGTGCCAAGTATACTATATCTAAGCTGAACAGTAAGAGTTATTACTTTTGATTTTATAATTTTTCTATTGTTTCTTGTTATTCTATTTTTATTATAGTCCAGTATTATTTGTTAGATTTCTATAAAATGATTATATTTTTCTTACTATGACTACTTGATAACAAGAGATGGGTTTATTTTTGTATAATTGTTTAATAAAAAATTTACAGCAGTTTGGAATTTTTTAAGGGATTGTATAGTTTCTTATTATTATTTATGATCTAATTATTTTAATATAGTAAGTCAAGACAAATTCATATATAACAGCTATATTAATAGAATTATTTATAGAGATAATAGATTCTAAATATAATAACAATTCTCTAATATAGTAATAAAGTTTTAATTGATCCTTATATTGATAGGAAAATTAAAAAAAATTCAAATATAGGGATTTATTGAAAAATAACAAGTTTTTATAATAATTATAAGTTTTTAATATACATAGAGCAAAATAATCTATCCAAGATATATATTCAATAAATAATTTAGATAAATTAAAGGAATTAATGATAAAAAGATCAAATTGTATAATTTCTAATAAAAAATTAAATAGATATTATCAAAGAAATAAATATGTATATATCAAATAGTAAAGATTAATTTTTTAATAATAGTAAACTTAAAATAAAAAATAAAAGTAAAAAAAATTTAATTAAATAATATTGGGTAACAAAAATATAAAAAATATCAATGAATTTAACTTTTAATCAATTTTAAAATTTTTATAAGTATGAAAGGTTTTTGAAGTTTAATTGCTATTTATATTTGAATTTGTTTTATAAAAGTATTATACTATATATATTCTTAGTAATAAAATGAGGTTTTAAACAATTTTTATATTAAAATTAAAATCATTACTATACTATAAATTCTCAAATCACTTTTCAAGTAAATAACTCTAATATTAAACAAGACTTTCTAATTATTTCTAGAGAATAGTTTATAGAGTAGTAAATTTTATAGTTATTATCAATTTTCTAATCTATTAAATAATCTTTAAATTAAATAAATAGATAAGATAACTATAGTAATTATTTATTTTAAGTTGAAAGAAAATATATTAGTATAGTATACTTAAATTAAGAATTCAAGAATAGTAAAAATTATACAAATATATTGAAAAAAGTTAAGTAATTTAATTCAAATAGAAAATTTATTAAAAATATATAATATTAAGAAGAAAAGAATTTAATAGATTAAGTCTTGAATTAACTGCTTTAAATAGTTGACTTTTATATACTGTATATAATTAAATATTAATTTTTTGTAATCAAAGTGATCAAATAATCAAATCTATTAGATTTATTAAATTAAATCAATATATTAGATCTGCTCACTTGGATAATCTGCTAACTAAATATAGTTAGTATATATATATTTTTTAATAATTCACAACTATGCTACAATAGTATGTCTTTATTGAGATATTAAAAAATATTACAAAATTTATAGACTTTTACAAAGTGACTAACTCGTTATTGTATATTATTAGTTAAAGAACTATACTACTTAAAAAATATGAGAAGTCCACTAATTTAGTTTAGACTAAACAAAACTAAGTCTAAACTAGGTACTTTAAGCCAGATTTTATGGCAATATCTCACTCTCCTAGTAGCTTGGAATTAGTCTCTAAGTCAATTAGGGTTATTGCCAACAGTTTGTCACTATTAATTATTCTAAAAAATGATAAATTGCTAAAGTTGATATTGGGAAAAAGAAAAACGAGAAATACAATTCAAAGCCCTCCAAAAGATTCCTGCTTCATTTTATAGTTTCCTCTTGAAAGAGATTTGTCTAATTAGGATATTCTCTAAGCTTTATAATATTTAAGAAACTTAATCATCCCTGAAAGTAACTTCAAGAAAAATGTTTGAGGAACTTATCCTTTTGCCAATGTATGAATTCACTTAGTGCTGCTGGGGCTAGTACCATATTACAAAAGAATTTTCCTAATTGGGATAAAGAAATCTTTTCAAGAACTTTGCCTAACCATAATAAAAGCTTGGAAACCTCAGCTTTTATCCAAGAAAGCTTTTTCACCACCTAAGGAACTTAGTAAGAGATGGAAGTCAGATCTTCCTTTTCTATTTGTTGCTCATCTTTTGATATCATAATTGTTTCCTGAAGATTGAAGTTGCATAATTGAAGAGAACATTTTTTCAAGAACTTTTCTTCCTATATTATCAATGATATATTAAGACACGTGAGTGAATCAATAAGAGCTTGTTTACATTTCAAAAATTGACATGTTTTATGTTAACCAATCACTTTTGGTGAGAATTTGTGTTACCAGAAATTCAAGGTTCAACTAAGATAGGCAAAATTCTTCAGAAAACCATGAAAATGGAAGCTTTAAGAGAACCAAGACAGTCAAAAAGTAAGAAAATAAGCTTTTTACTACAGAAAACCTCTATAAATCTCTTACTTCAAAGATTAGAAAGACCTTTAGATACTTTACAGTCAGTTCTTCTTCCTTTGGAAACTTTCTTACCATTGGTAACAAAGATATTACTTGACTTTCTGGATCACTAGAAGTCAAGTTTTTGAGTAAAGAGGTTTGTAAACAATAAGAGAAGGGTAGAAGCAACTCTTGAAGTCATACTTCAAGTTGTTTTAAGAAAAGTATTAAGACTTTATTAGCAAGGAAGTGTAAAAACT
>CAJVPT010001862.1:0-19631 GCA_910592055.1 Acaulospora colombiana | reverse complement strand
TCTTTGCCGTTGTTTTATGACTTTTCTCTAAAAATTACCAAAAAAGGAAATTTTGAAAAAAAGATGGATCTACGGGGAAAGAGTCTCCTTGACTATATATCGTGTAAATTACCTTCATACTAGGTTTACCAATTTTCCTTTATATATCACACTCAAAACATCTAAATCCTAATTAAATTTAGTTAGACTGTATGAAAATGGAACTTCTAATCTTTCTGATAATTACGGGTTGAAAACAGATCAAAGCAGGAAAGATTGTACAAGAAAAGGCTTCTGGTCTAACTTCTATAAAAAGTTTACAACCCTCCTGGCACAATAGACTTGTAGCACAAAGAATGTTTTAACTTGAGGCTATCCCAATCTGACACTTGCTTAAAAGAAAATGATCTGATGAAAAGAAAGATTCGAAGCTACAGGTGGTGAAAACAAGTATAATATCTTCTTTAAGACTTCAAATGAAGAGTATTGAATAGGTTATCCAGGTGTTTTAATCAATTCTGAAAAGTATACACTTTCAACGATCTAGTAGAATTCAGTAGGTGGTGGTTTAAACTATATTAGAAAAATTTTTTGATAGAAAACTCCATAGATCTTCACCTATTAAAAATTTTCCAGAAATTTTCAAAAAAAACTTCGAAAAACTTTAAATATTTTTGAAAATTTGTAAAAAAAAAAATAATTTCATTAATTTTAATAATAAAAAACTTTAAATATTTTTTATTTTAAAAAATTTTAGAAATATTTAAAGTCTTGGAATTATGAACTATATTATCTTTTTTTTTTTTTTTTAGCTGGCAAAGTCATGCCATCCAGTTTTTATTTAATCATTGGTACTTTCTTTTATATACAAATTGAATTGCGAGAAAGATTACATCTATGATAGAAAAAGAACTGTTGGCTCAGTATCTATGCAAACCCTACGACTTGCTGCAGTCCATCTGATGGTGAATGTTAGCATATCATGACTCCACTAACACTGTTATTTAAAGAAAAGAGTAAGTTAGGTGAGTATCCATTCTGTAAATATTGCTCATGCAATAGTTGGTTACGTCTATATATGAGTATCTGTTAATGTTTTGTGTAGTTCCGCCCTGTTGTCCCCCTGCGCTTGTTGATCCCTGGGACCCTCTTGTACATTCACATTTCTTCTTCGAGGAGATTTCTTGAGTTTTTTCCCATTCTATAATCAGGTCACACTTTAGCTTCCAAATTCCTTTCTTCTCTTTCCAAAACCGATCTATTGCTGTCTTCAATGCTATCTTCGCTGCTTTTGCATCCCCTGTGATTTCTTCTGCTATCTGTCTTATTTTGTGTGTGATGACCCCCTTATAATGTTCAGCCATCCTATCTTGTTCGATTCTTTTGTTTCTCTTGACATTAGTGTATTGAGGGGCCATATGAACTATATTATCTATTGTAGCTATATCTATTAAATTATATATATTTGTTAATTTAAAATATGCATATTTATATCTAAATGGAGTTTTTTTCAATTTAAAATCAAAACATTATACTAATGCTAATCAAAGTGGAGATCTTTAAATTATTTTGCTAATCTTTAATATTAATAAAACCTAAAAGTATATTAGTTTTAAAACAAAATAATAAATACATTTTTAACAATTATATTTATCTTTTCATAATAGATCCCATTATCTATTATATAGTTACAAAGTTCTTCAGAATTCATTTTAACTGATACATTACTAAACCACAAGATATTATAATAATTATTAGATGCCCAGATAATACTACTATTTTCTATTATAACTGTTTCAAAAATTGTTAATATAAAATTATTTATAGAAGTATTTGAAAAATTAAAATATAGTTTTAAAGAGTTTTCAAGATTTTTAAATTCTAGTATAAATGTTTCATCATTCTTTAAGAGTTTTTGAAGTATTTCACTTATTGTATTGTTTAAAATTTTTGAATCAAATTCTTAAAGTTTATTTGAAAATGGAGTTGTTGAAAGGTTTTTAGAACTTTGCGAAAATTTATTAATTATTAAATTTCTTCAATTCTATATAATATAAAATAATATTAGATATTTTAAAATTTGTTAATCTTATTACAAACTTACTTTTTGCATCAGTTGATCTTCAATATTTTTTTTATTACATAAATGATTCAGTTGTTTAACATATTATTTGTGAAGACTTTCATAGGTATCTGAAGTAAATTCATTTATAAATTCATATTTTCGAATAGATGGGACTATATGATATATCTATGAATATAATTTTGAAAGTTTTAATTATGAAGCTGAAAATCTTTTAAAAGTTTTTATAAATCTTTGCACCCAAAAATTTATAGATTTCTATTATAATATATTTTTTAGAAATTTTATAACATAGTTATATAAACAACTATTTCATACCTCAAATTTTTTTAAATTATTTTCAGAAAACTCCTTATATCTACTAATAATATACATTTTATTCCATTCTTGATAAATTATTGGCAATTCTTTAATATTTATATTTTATATATTTTCAATACATATATTATTCATTACAAAAATTCTAACTTTCATTGGATTTTTATATTCATCTATAGTTATTTTTGCAATAGATTGAATACTATATGAAAAAATCTTTAATCCTGGAAATCTTGGAATTTTTGCAAGTCTTTTATCCATTTCATCTAATAGTGAGAAACCTTGAAACTCTTTTAATAACTCCCGGATATATTAAATTTGATATTAAAAAAGACCAAGATCAAGATAATATATTCTATCAAATACAGTTGCTTTATATATATTAATATCGCTATAAATTAATAAAAATTAATTTAGTCTATAATAAATAAATTAGCTATAAAAACTGTAAAAACTTATGGAATACTTCAAAAAAATTATTAACATTTTCTATTGATACTGATTTTATTAGATTTGATTAAAACAATTCTTTCATATTTTTATAACTCTGGGGTATTATATTACTTTTTAATAAATTTATTTTTGCAAGATTGTCTTTTTTAATTAAGCAAAAATAACAAGGATTGTTTGAATTACTTGATTTATAAGTTAAATAAAAGGACACAGCTTCAGGTCAATTAGCTATAGTTATGGATATTTTTAGAAAAAATCAAACAATTTTGTTCCTATTAAAAAAATTGATTCTATCTTTTATTGAAATTAATGACTCAAATAAGATTTCCAGAGACTTGTAAAATGTTTTGCACACAATTTTTTTGAAATTTTGTAATTGTTTTTCCATTATATTTTTTGATTTGATTATTGGTAAATATTCTAATAGTTGTTTTGTATCCAGTTTATTGCACCTCCAAGTTGATATATTTTCTAATGAAATATATATTGAATGTAATGAACTTTTTTCCAAAGTATTACAATTAGTTGTATCAGAATATAAAATTATTAAAAGTAATTTAGAATCATTCAGAATAGAATTCTCTGCATCTCTCCACCAGTTGCAATTATTTGTTTTTTATATATTCGATCTCTACCATTATATAAAAACAATAATTAATTAATAAATAAAATTAAACATTTAATCTAAAATAATTTAATTACCAGATTATTTTGATATAATATTTCAAAGTTTTTTGAAAATTCTTCGATAATATTCAGAACCTTCAAAATATTTTTAATACACTAATAATTGATCAATAATATAAGAAATATTCTATATTTTTATAAGATAATACTCAAGTTTTGAAATAATCTAAATTCAGCTGTTTTATATTATTTATGAATTTATATCCTTGTTAAATATTTTTTGGCAAAGGACTAATCAATAAACTAGAATGTTTATTAAAAAAAGAAATTATTTCATTTCCAGTTAAAGTACTAAGATTATTTTTTAAAACAAGTATCATTAAATCTATATATACTTTATTAGAAAATTTATTAAAGGTGTCTTCAGAATCTTCTGAAGAATTATAACTATCTAAAGGATCTTCTAAAAAATTAATATCATAAGAATCTTCATTTGAGGGAGTATTATTTTCAAGAAAGCTAATATACTTCAGAGGAATCTAAAATAATTAAACATAAATTAATAAATAAATATTAAATAAGCAAATAAATATTATTGAATATTTTAGAAAGAACTCTTTTCACTGATCCTCTAACCATACACAAAAAAAATGTTCACAAGAAGTTTTAATACTTTTATGCTAATAGAGTCTTACTACTTTTCTTAAATCAACCAAAGAGTTCTCTTAGAACTCACTCAACTCTTCTCTCTATCATTTACAATCTCCTTTAAACAAACTAAACTCTTGTGGCCTGCAAAGTTTAGTTCCTACCTTTATTACCAACAGCAAGAAAGTTCCTAAAAGAAAAAAGATCAATAGTAAAGTACCTCTCATGGTAAAGATAAAAAGGTTATAAACTAGTCAAAAGACTTACTTTTCTACCCTTTAACTGATATTGTAGCCTCTTAGAGCTATCTTTTTCATAGCTTTCTGGGGAATTTTGCCTACCCCAGATTGACCCTGAAATTTTGAGTAGCACGAATCTCACCAACACTGATTGGCTGATATGAGACACATTAGATAAGATTGATAAACAAGCTTTAATTGACTACCTCACTATGTGAATATATTACCTCAGCTCCATAAGAACCTGGGGTCCACCATAAATCATATGGTCTGATGCAGATAGATACAAGACAAGCCTCCAATAGATCATTAATACAAGAAAGAGACTGTCCAATCATGGTAAAGGTAACAAGATGCTTGATTGTTTCCTTTTAAAAGTCAAAGCTACCTATTTCTGATTGTATGTTAGGTAGGTTTTCACTTCTACTGCTTAGAAAAGTCCAACAGGAAAAAGTAAAGAAGATAATTAGGAACACTCTGTAGTAAAGCTAGTATGCATAGTAAACTAGGAAGTTTTCATTCTATTTCCAAAAAATTTCAAGCTGAAGAACTGGAAGATTAACATTACTATATATATTAAAACTTGAGTTCAAAAATATCAGCAGTGACATGTGAGCCAGCTGGATAATCTGGTAGATCCTTGATAATCACTAAAATCAATGGTCACTAGCAAGATATGCCAATCATGAGACTAAGTGCAATTCTTCTATAAGGAATTAAATCTGAAATATATTATACAGATGGATAAGTATACCTATATTCAAATAGAAATAGGTTTAATTAATAATATATTGGGAGACTTTCAAGTCATTCATGCAGACACCAATATATCACCTGGGCCTTCTTGATTACTTCCTTCCCACAAGTTTTAAAACTGTAAAGTCTTTTTTTTCATCTCTACCTTATTTTCATAAAAACTCAGTAGAAGCTTCCCTGGATCTCCACTAAAAGGAAATTCAAAACAGAATAGATATTACTGAAAAATCACAGTTATCTTTTTAAAACAGCACATCACCGCTCCTTTTTATTTTTCTTTTATTTTTTTTAATAACACTTACATGCTCAATGGAATATAGATTTCTTTTATAAAAAGAGAACAATAAGTCTCAAAGTAACATTAGCTTATCAAATTCTTTATTCACCCCCAGATATACATTCCTGTACATGCTGTTATGGGTCACATGGTTGACACGATTTATGTGTAACAGTCTAGAATCCAAAAACCTGAAAGTCTGACATGAAAGATTGAGTGTCGCAAGGTAAGAAACTATAGATAAGGCTTGGATACTGATAAGGGAACTGTGTGTAATTGAAAAGTAAAGAAAGTTTAGCAAAGTTTAGGATTAGTATAGCTGATTATAAAGTAGATAGCCATTGTTAGATAGAAAAGTATAAATAGCTTACCAATGTATGCCGAAAAGGCAGAGCTGAATGTGTTAGGAAAAACAGTCCTCATTGAGAATAGAAATAAGAGTTGGTGATATACCAAAAAAACAGAATGCAATAAAGAGACACTTAACTTCGACCAAGTTAATCCCCATATTTCTGCCTTCCCTAAGTGTTCTTTATAGAAGGTGTTTTCTTCTTTGTGTCATTTGTGAGTATTCTTGAGAAGTCTGAATTACGCAAGACACTACGGATTAGTGACGGACTTGCTGGGATAGTCCACAACAATACACCTTGTGCAATTGTATAAAATGTAATTTGAAAATTAATAAAGATTAGATATAAGCCCTTTAAAAAAAAAAAATTCCTTTTAAGTGCTTTATGTATTTTTAAATGATTTGAAATGGTTAGAAGTTCTGACTCATTTAAATTATCATTAGATTCAATAACAAAGTATACAGTCAATATACATTTGCTTATATAGTTTATATAAGAGGAATGTCTTGAAAATGTATGTTGACAAAATTGACATTTGTAATACATTATAAAAGACCTTGAAGAACTAAAAATATGTAAAATTAATCAATAAAATATTGATTAATTTTAGCCAATCAAAAATTTAATTTATAAGTTATCATAATTTTGACAATATGATTTCAATATTATTTTATTTTTAAAGCTATGAAATAAATTTTGAAAGATGACGAAGAATTGCATGTGATCATAATATAACATAACTTCTTGGGATTTGTGTTATATAAGGTTTCTAAAGTCCTTTCTTTTTTATTAATGTCAAATAAAAGAAAAGAAATGCATAATATGTTTCAATAAATGATTTCAGGTTTAGGCTCTAGAAAACAACAAGGAAGTACTTCAAAACCCTTCAAAAAGCCTATAAGTACTCCCAATACCCTGGGTCAAGCTAAAGAATGAAAACCAATACCTCATACTAAAATAGAAACAGAGCCAGCCTGGAAGTGATTAAGATATCACAATTATTTTCTAGAATCTTTATCTACTGAGAGGTTATTTGAAAAATATTTAGATATATTAAAAAAAATGTAACTATTTAAATAAATACTAAAAAAAACTCTCTCAAAAATCACTGATTTCTTAAAAATTTCTTTTTATGGTAATTTTTAAAGGAAAAAAAAAAAGTGAATGGAAAGATGAGTTCATAAAGAGAACTGAGAAGTAAACACTTATAAATAAGATCCAACTATAATAAAAATATTTTAGTGAAAAAAAACACAAAAGATATACGCAAAGAATCCAATATGTAGCTCTCAAAGGAAACCACTCTAGACAAGGGAAAAACAATCAGTCAAGCAGAAAACAAGGCACATGAATAGGAAAACAATGTGAAGAGAATGTATTACATCACAGAAAAAGAAAAAGAAGCTGAGTAGACAAGCTTTTCTATGACAAAACCCCAAGCACAATGGAGTGAACAAATCGAAGAAAACTTCTAACAAGATGGTCAAAACACAAAATATTTTCATTCCAAAAAGGGAAACAGGATATGAAATTCTGCAGCAGCCTCACAAGAAAACCTCAGAAAAGAAATAAAGAAACGAAAATAGAAAAATACTCTATAAAAGAGGATTTTAAACCAGGTCCATCTACGAACACAATGGAGTATAGGAAAACCTTCCATATGTATAGTAGAATAGAAGAAAACTTGAATTCCTAGACTAAGATCCCCCTTCAATAGAAGCACTAAGTATGGTAGAGAAAGAGTAAAAGTTGACATTAAAGCTACTAAAATTCTAGAAAAAACATTTATTTAAAAGATCACATACTTGACAAGAAGTCTTAACTCTTTCAAGATTTAATAGCAATCTGTAATGAGAGAAAAAATGAAGATGAACACATCACTGCTATATTTGGAAATCAACAGGCAGCTGACGAATCATATAATACAATCTTATCTGATAGCAATAATAAACATCTTGTACATATGGCAAACACCTCACCAGAACAAAAAAGAAAAAACAGATCAGAGTGTGGGACATCTTATTAGACACAAAATTCATTGATGTGCAACAAACCTTTTCTAAATATGAAGTGATCACCAACATCAGCATGTCTACATAAAAAATGTGGAAACTGCAACTATTACCTTTTCCGGAAAAGAGGAGAAAGATCAAATCGTAAAAAAATGGTGCATCTCCATGAAAGCAGACTCAGTCAGAATCTTTGATGTACAATGGTCCTTACAAAAATAAAAGATCAAGACACCATTTCAATCAAACTCACAAACTTACTATCAAACACTATAGTCTTTGACCTTCATTATATCTGTATACAAAGCAAGGCAAAAACATGTTATATCCAAAAATATATTTCATATAAAAGAAAACACTTTGCAGTCATCAGTTTTGAAACACAAGAAGACTTAGATGCAGCAGTAGCACAAAGTTTTCAACCTGGCAAAACCATCATTGAATGAAAACATATTGAAACTAAACTATGTATCATATGTGATAGACAGACCATTTAGTAGCGAAATACCCATCAAAGAAAAGAAGAGCACAATGGCAATAATACCACTATGAGCAAGCAAATAAATTTGGGAAATTATACAATAAATATAGACCAGCACATACAAGCACAGTCAGAAACTTGACAACCCCCCCTAAAAACAAAAGGACATGTTAGGCTTTTATGCAGCAGTAGTCAGACAGAATTATAACAACAAGAAAAGATAAAAAAAACAAGAAGGATACAATATTCTCAAAAAATCTTGATAATGTTAAAAGATCTTCAAAAAGAAATCACAACTATCAAAGAAAATATTGCAGACCTCGATGAAAGAATCATGTTTCTAGAAGGGGAAGATATAAAGACTACAAGTCAAGCTAAAGAGGAACCAATCCTCTCAACAAGTACAACAATAATATAATAACTAAATATAGGAGGAAACCAGTGAAATAGCATTCAAGCACAACAACAACAACTAAACTTATCAATCCATAGAATGGATAACAATATGAACAGAGTTCTTGAGGTAATCACTGGGCTCATACCAGGAAACAAAAATACACCAACCCAATAATAATAACATGAGGAGTACAATAAGCACTTTATCTAAAGAAAAAAATATTATTGAAGATACCTCAGATTCTCAATCAAACAAAGAAATTCAAGAAGACAATATGAGAAATATAATAGAAAACCCTATCGTTCAATCCACCTCTCAACAAATACTGCTTAACAAAAATAATAACCAAAATATAGAAATAGTAGAAAGTTTCAGTCACCAATTTGGAAAGTAGCTACCTTCAACTGTCAAGGAATTGTAAAAGAATATAAAAGACAAAACTGGTTCAATATATGCTATATACAACAGTGAAGTATAATAGTTATTACCGAAATAAATAGGTCCCTAGCACAATCAAAGCACTGGAAATATTCTGAATATCACATAATTTGGACTCATGACAAAATACAAATGATTGGATAAGGTTTAAATCTAATGAAATAGAAAGATATCACTACACATCTTTACAGTTATCAAATATGGGAAGAAGACTAATCCGAGTAGACTTGATATTTTCAAACAAAAGAAAAGTCTAAATCATTGGCATCTATTTCCCAGCGAACCCAAGATATGAAAAAAAGACAAAAAACCCTAAACATTTTAACCAAATGGATACAAGAAATAAATCAATGAGACTGGAACATAATGGTTTTGGAAGACTTAAATGATACACCAAATCTATCACTAAATAAATTCAGTAACAGAAGACCAACCACTTCAAATAAACCCTCAGGTTCTCAAATAGAGGTATTTATAAACAATAACCTGAAAGACACCTTCCAAATTCATGATCCACAAAAAAAAAAAAGTTCACATAGAAAAAAGAAGATAATAAAAGTCAAATTAATCAAGTATGGATCAGTTAAACTATCACTTGGCAAAGTAGCAAGGCTACTATCGAGGATATGATAAATTCCCTAATAAGCAGTGATCATATTTTCATAGTAACAGAGATCGAAGTCTAAAATCTAAATACAAGAAAGAAAGCAACATACTATAAATCAAACCATAAATGCAATTGGCATCTTACCAATATAGAACAATGAACAAAGTTCTTTAGGGAAATTGAAAAACATCTGATCAATTAACCTATAATACAAGGATCAATTGACAAAAAATGAAATGCTCTATGTAACCATATTCTCAAAGCAGTAAAAAATCATATTCACAAAAGAAAACACCACTACAAAAAGAGAATACATCTAGATATATATAAACAGGTGAATTTTTTGACAAAATTATAAATGTGGAAAAATCAAATCCGACAAATTCATGGAGACATCATATTGACTATAATCAAAATACCAGAACTAATAGAGAATCACTTTCCAAATTTGGTGGCACAACTTAGAAAAATTCAAAAAGAATACCCAAAGGAGTATTCCCAAGAATGGACAAATGTAATTCATTGAAATATCAAGGCTTACAAACTTGTGAGTAAATCCATCACCACTGTTTTAGTGTAGAATTGGAATAGTCAATCCTATTTTGCCTATTTTTCTTTCAATTTACCATTTTGGACTATGATCTGTACAATGTACTGAGCTGTAGCATGATCATTTTGTGATTACTTTTAATTATCATATCTACTGTGATATAGTTTGTACTGATCATGGAGACTGGATATCCAGACATGATCTACTGTATTTTGCTCCCATATTCTGATTTGGGCCTGTTATACATGTAACTTCTCATGATTGAGTTGATATATCTGTAAGTATCATTGAGGTCAAATGCTATCAGTGAATAAATGATGTGATGAGGTTTACCTTCTCTATTCTTTTTTATTGTATAGTCTAAGTGCTTATTTACCACCTTATTAAAATCTCTCATTACTATGATAAACATGTTTTTTCCCTTTGTTTCATGATTTTTGTCTTGATTCATTGCTTAAGCTTTACCCTGTTCTACTTTCTCGCTTTATTTGCTATATTGTATACTATTATGATTCAATATTAGATTTTTTCTTTAAAGGCCAGGTCTAGTAGAAGGTCTCAATTATTGCATTCTTCTTTATTAAAAATATGTGTTGCCCACTTCTTCTCTATTACCATGGCTATACCTACTCCATATGTCTGTTGTATTGGTTTTGTTATCCATATTTGATATCTGTCTTTAATGTTTCTTCACCTATAATTTTCCATGAATCAAGTTTCTGTTATTCCCAGTATATTTATTTTAGTTTCTTAACAGTATTCTAATATTGCTAGTTGGTCTGTTTCTGTATTAAGTCCTTTAACATTTATTGTTTCTATTTTCCAAGTTTCTTGTGTTTGTTCTGATCTATTATTTTTTTTTCTTGCTTATTGTGAAAGGTGTACTTTGTATAGTTATTAATTATAAATATTTGGAAAGAGTTGGAAAGCTGGTTTTGTTATGCTTAGTATCTCAATAGGTATATCTAGGCAATTTATTATTTCTTTTATAATGAAATCTATTGTGAATTCTATTTAACTAATTCTTCTATTCAGAATTTCCTGTTGTTGTATAATATTTATACCTTTTAAAGATAAGATTCTAAAACTTGAGCTTGTTGTAGGTGAGCCATGCCTGAATGAGGAGTCTGTTATAACTGGTCTTTTCTCAATTGTTGTTATTTTTTTGTCCAAAATATGTACCTGATATTTGATTACATTCATATCTATTTGAAGTTGTTGAGAGCCTTCAGTATCACTTCTGTTTGTGTTGTCTAGTAAGGGGCTTTTCTTGTAATACTGACATATGTTTGTCTCATGCTAGTTGTGCTTTGTATATTAGATCTTTTGTGTTGCCTAAACATAGAAGGTTATCTTTGTTATGGAGGTGAGAGTTTGGGCTAACTGAGTTTGTTTGTTCTATTATTTCTCAGAGTATCTTTTTTCTCGATGTTGTAGGCATTGAGATCATGCTCTCGGGTATCACAGCCAAAATAAAGCTTTGTTGTTTTGAGTATCCAGATTAGTTCTAGACCTTCCAGATGGAAGATGGTACTTTTCACTATATATAGGTCTTAAAAGTTCTTGAAATATAAAATAGCATACTATTTATTTTAATTAAGGTGGTTAAGGGGGATGTAACATGCCTGGACATACATTCACTTGATGATTTCTTATAATTTTCTTGCTATTGTTTCCAAGAGGAGGTTCACAAGCATTGCACTATATTGATTTCTCTTTTTCTTTAGATGGTTTTTATCATACTAAAAATAGTCTAGCCATAGTTATATAATTAGTTTATGTAACAACACTACAATATGTAACATATTACTTGTATTGGTGTATGAGTTTGGGTATGCTCAACTTCACATAATATATTTAATAAAGAATATGACCCACAAACAACACCTCATCAACACCTACAAATGTATCAAAGAATTCAATAACATTCACATATATATAAATAGAACCTACAATTCAGCTAAAAACCAGAATGCATGTAGCATTGGCATCAATATCATCCATAACCTAAACAGTATTTCAAAGGTGAGTATACAAATAACTAGACAGGTATCTGCATACTGAGCAGAAATAATAGCCACAATCATTGATATAGCTCTAGGTGGATCCAGACCACTTATCACAGTCGAAATGGACTCCTCTTCCCTCATAAGTGAATACAACTCCTATGTAGCAGACAACACAAAGAAAATCAAAAAATTGTGATTAATCTGTAACCTTTGTACTATAGCAAGACATCATTAAACTCTCATTTAATAGATTAAAATAAACAAAAAAAAAGAACACTCAGATGACCATCCCTTCATTGTAACAAATAGACTCACCAAACAATATACCACAAACAATACAGTGAATACCCAAGGGCAACTCAGTAACACTATCCTCTGTACAAACATCCTTACTTTCCACTACCAAAATCAAACTAACTCACCTTGCCTATCAGAAAAGTCATCAAAAGCATATAATAGGCTCAGCTGACTTACAGTTGGATTACTCTTGATAGAAACAATGACCTCTCACAATAACAGGTAGCAAACATTGACTGGAAAGAATCAACATAGAAACTTTATCCCTAAGCTGGCAAGTGGAAACACAGATACTTGGGATTAATCACAAAGAAGTTTCGCAATAAAACTGTGGAATAAAGAACTTTCCACTATGGACAAGCTATATACCAGAAGGCCAGACCTATACAAATGCAACACTTGTTTCGCCTGTCTCCAAGTTGAAGATAACTCACATTCTTTTAAATGTTTCTTACACGGAATCGACATTAAAACAGTAATCCTTGATACCATATATTGGAAAATAACTGCAAGATTGAAGAAAACTACTGAATGTAATATCTACCAGGAACTCATATTAGTCATCACACAAAACAACATATGGAACAGACTCATGTTGGGAGGGATTAGTAAAAATATCATAAAGATCATTACCAAATATATTAAAACTGATCAAATATCAGAAACCATCAAAAGCATCATAAACGGCGTCAGATTCTGGACATACAACATATGATTAGACAGGTGTGACCATTTCCATTGATGGGATAAATAACAGGCCATCACCACAAATAGTAAGTGAAAGAAGCAAAAACAACAAATGAAGTACAATAACAAAGTACAATATAATACCCCCATTTCAAAAGAAGAACCCATCAAATTAATCAATAACATCCTCAAGGGAATCCACAACATCTACGAGATATACAAGGAATATGTTAACAATGCTTAGGCACATTAGTCCCTATAAAAGACAATATGTCACAAGGGTTTGAAAGTTCAAGCCCCACCACCGTTAGCGGCAGGTACCCTTGGACCAGGTAACAATTGTTTTTTTTGTAATTATATACAATAGATACATGAGAAAAATATCTATACTATTATTTATATAGAATCAAGTAACATGTATTTATATAAAACCTCAATAAAATGAGCTATGTTGCATATTATTAAAAAAAAAAATTTTAAAACTATTTTAAATTAAAATTTATTATTATTATTTTTTTTTTATATGCCCGTAGTCAAGCTAGATTTTGAGTTTATTAATCAATTGAAAATATAAGTACATTTTCATTCGAGCAGCATGATACAAACTACAACCAAACTATTATTCTAATCTAACTAACTTGTCACAAATATAATAGTCTCTATGTTTGGTCTTGGAGACAATATTTCGCTCCACAATATCTTTGAGTAAAAATTCTCCTAGTTTACTGTATTATTACTAGCAGATTGTCATTGCCATATACTGATCCAAACTACTGAAATACAGAAAACTATAAAAGGATGGATTGAAAATAAAGAGTGGGTATATCTAAAAATATCGAAATAGATAACAAGAAAGTGAAAAGGTAAAAATTAAAAAAAATATATTTTCAGTTTCCTTCAAAGACCTATTTCTCAAGATCTCTTCTCAATAAGAAATATCTGATTGGGATATTCTTTCTTTTCCTGACTATCTAAGAAACTTATCCATTCTTGATCTTAATTTCCTTCTTGTATATTATTTGAGAAGACTTATTGCTTAGAGAGAGCCTTTATTTCTAGGATACACTTTGTCCCAACCTTCTTTGAACAGAGATTTTTTATCCACCTGCTATAAATGGGCAACTTATGATGGATTCCAGGTTTTTATGTGATTTGGTAGAAACTGGATCATGTTGTTTCAATATGATACCTTTTATAAACATGCCTAGTTAAAGGAATTTTATTGGTATATATTTTTAATTGCCCAAAATAGTCATTCCTCAAAGATCTTTTTACTTCACAATAGTGTGAGGGTACTAAAAAAGCAATGGGGATCCACGTTGATTGTAATATTCTTCAACAACTTCTGAGAAAATGTATTCTCAACTGTAAACAAAGGATTGGAGCTTAGCATAAACTAGAGACTGTTCAATCTTATTGCCTGACCAGAATAAAAAGAAGACCTTAGTCTTGAACTTTGCCTAATCAGAATAATAGAAGAGAAAGATCTTAGCTTGAATAAATAACAGCTTTTTTATTACCTGGGGACTTGTTGCTCATATCTTATTGGCCTTATGGTACTTAATCTGTAGGTTAATTCAATTGAAGAAGTGAAGTGAACATGGGGTACCAATCAACTCTTTCTATTTCAATAACATTATCGAAACATGTAAAGTAACCAATAGAAGCTTGTTTACATTCAATTACTAATGTGTTTCGTATTAACCAATCAGATACCAGGTGACATTGTGCTACTAGAAATTCAGGGTTAAACTGAGATAGGCAATATTTTCCAAGAAAACCATGAAAAACAGTAGACACTTTAACAGAATATAAGACAATATGTGAGAAGGTGAAAAATAAGTCTTTTCCTGTCAACAAAATCTCTATTTCTTGTTACTTCTAGTTCTGTAAGGTGACACTTCACTTGTTAGTTCTTTTACTTTCTAGAATCTTCTTGCCTTTAGTAAAAAAAGTGCGTACTTGAGTCTTTTCAGGCCACTAGAAGCTTAAGTTTTTATTTAAAGGAGTTTATAAACAAGTAAGAAAGGGTAGAAGAAATACATTAAAACAAGTTTCAAGTTGTTTTAATAAAAATGTAAAGACTTTATTAGCAAAGAAGTATAAAACTTTTTACAAGCATCTTTTTTGTATGTGGTTAAAGGATTAGTAAAAAGAGTTTTTTTAAAATTAAAATTATTATAAATATTATAATAATTTATATATATATAATATTTACAGTATTTATTTATTTGGATTATAAATTGATTTTTAAACTTATAACTATATTATTTAATTTATTTTATTAAAAAGTTTATATATCTGATTGTAATATTATAAATTCTACAAAAGTAATAACTTATTATTCATTTAAATACTTTAAGTCAAGTTTAAAAATAATATTTTTATTCTTTAAAAAATTAATATTAATCTTTGTTTTTTAGGTTCTTTATTAAATATAAATTATAAATA
The DNA here is from genome assembly GCA_910592055.1 of Acaulospora colombiana. Taxonomy (NCBI): domain Eukaryota; kingdom Fungi; phylum Glomeromycota; class Glomeromycetes; order Diversisporales; family Acaulosporaceae; genus Acaulospora; species Acaulospora colombiana. The sequence goes on along the minus strand of CAJVPT010001862.1, from coordinate 3,975 downwards.
TATAAGGATTTATAAAAAATAATAAAAGTATATTCAATTTATTTATAATTGTAATTATATATAAATTCTTTATTTTATTATATAAATTAACTTTTCCTAATTAATAATCCTTAAATGATGAAAAAGCTACTATTCATTTAAGCTGAGATCTTTTTTTTTTATTATTCTAATCAAGCAAAGTTTTAGATCAAGGTCTCTTTTTTATCCCAGTTAGATAATAAACTGAATAGTCTCTAGTCTATATTAAGCTCCAACTATTTAATTACAGTTAAAAATATATTTTCCAGAAGTTGTTGAAGAATATTGCAATTGATGAGGATCTCTACCACTTTTTAGATCCTCTTACCATTACAAGGCAAAAGAATTATTGGAAAATCTAGTCTTTTGTATAATGGAAGAAGTATACTAGTAAAATTTTTTCAATTAGATGTGGCTACTAAAGATATTATACTGAAACAATATAACCTAATCCTTACTAAATCACATAAGAACCTGAGGTTTATCATAAGTTGTCTTTCTATTATAAGTAAATAAAAAATTACTACCCAAAGAAGTTTGAAACCAAGTGTGTTCTGAAAGTAAGACTCCCACTAGGTAATAAGTCTTCTCAGACAGTATATAAGAGAGAAATCAAGATCAAAAATAGATAAGTTCCTCAGATAGTCAGGAAAAGAAAGAATATTTTAATCAGGCATTTTTTATTGAGAAGAGATCTTGAGAAGCAGGTCTTTGGAAAAAGCTGAAAATATTTTTTTCAATTTTTACTCTTGCATTTCTTGTTGTCTGCTGTCGTGAGCTAACCCATCAAGTCCATTGATAATTTGTAGCACCTCACATAACTCAGACAACTTACAAATACTCATAACTGACACAAAGAAAAAAATGCCTTCTATAAAGAACATTTAGGAAAGGTAGAGGTATAGTGATTAACTTGATTGAAGGTTAGTGTTTTTTTATTTGTGTTCTGTTTCTTTGATATATTACCAACTCTTATCTCTATTCTCAATAAGAGCCATTTTCTAATATATTCAGTACTGCCTTTTTGATATATATTGATAAGCTATTTATATTTTTCTAATTAACAATGGATTTTTTACTTTATAATCAGCTATGCTAACTTTAAACTTTACTGAACTTTTCATACTTTGTCAGATATACATAGTTTCCTTATCAGTATCCAAGTCTTATCTATATTTTCTTACCTTGTGACTCTCAATCTTTTATGTCAGACTTTTTGGTTTTTGAATTCTAGACCATTATACATAAATTGTGTCATTCATATGACCTATGACACTATTTAGATATTTTTAGATATCCTCCCTCCCCTTCTTTTTTAACCCATTCTTTTGTAGTTTTCTATATTTCAATTGCTTGTTTAGACATACAGTAGTGACAACTTGCTGGCAATGATGCAGTGGACTAGGAGAGTTTTTACCTAAAGACATTGTGAAGTGAAATATTGTCCTCAAGGATGAACTTAGAGACTTTTATACTTATAACAAGTTAGTTAGATTAAAATAATAGTTTAGCAGTAGTATATATTATGCTGCTTGAATGAAAATGTACTTATGTTTTCAATTGATTAATAAACTAACAATCTAGCCTGACTATGAGTACTTAAAAAAAAAAAAACTCTTATCAATTAATAAATATATTTTTAATAAAAAACCTTTTATGTTGATTTTTTGATTATATATTTAAAAGATATAGTACTTACAAAAAGTTTATTGAAAAATAATTTTGAGAGTTTATTATTTTCTTTTGTTTATATATCTTTTTAGATAAAAACTTTACTTTTAACAATCAAGAAAAGTTAAAAAACTACTTTTATTTATAGTAAAAAAGTTTTAAAGAAAATAAAAATTAATAGTATATTATTAAAAACTTATTTTTTGAAATAAAAAAATATATAAAGATCTCATTAAATAAAAAAATAGATAAACAAAAACTTAAATCTTGAAAATTTTCTATTCATTATTTTTATTTTTATATTTATTTAATTTTTAAACTTTTAAGAAAATTTATCTATCTCAATTTGATTCTGAATTTTAAAATGATTAAATATTTTGCAAAAAATAATTAATAATAAAAAATATATCAATTACAAAATATAAAAAGTTTTTATTAATTATAATATATATTTTAATAATATTATTAATAAAAAAAAAAGTTGATTGATACTTTAGTTTTATTTTACTATTTTAATTTAATTAAATATATCTTAAGTTTCATAAAATTAATAAAATATAATAACAAATTCTTAGATAATAAAAAAGGTATTATTTATTTAAGTTTAACTCTTTTTTTTTATTATTTTAGTTAGGTAAAATTTATAAACAAGTTTTATTTTTTATTTAGTTAAATAATAAGACTAATTGGTTTTAAACTAGATTGAGTTTCAATTTTTTAATCAGTTAAGAATTTTTTTTTTTTTATAAATTATTGAAAAATATTTTAGTTAATAGAAGTCTTATTTTCTATAATATTATAAAATTAATAAAAGATATTTATTAATAAAATTATTTCAATTAAATATACCTACTGGAAGATAATATAATAAAACAATTTAGTTCAATTCTTATTAGATCACATATGAATCTAATTATTATTTATTACAAATAAATAAAAAATTAATATATATATTTAATTAGAATTAAATATGTTTCTAAAAATAAAAATTTTTAATAGGTAATAAGTTTTCTTAAATAAAACTAAAAAAAAAAAAATTAAAAATAAATAAATAATTGAATAAATAAAAAATATTTTGTAAAGCATTTATTATTGAAAAATATTATAAAAAGTATATTTTTAAAAAAACTATATAACTTTAATTTCTTTTATTTTTTAATATATTTGAATAATTTTAAATATATTACTATTTTTTTAAATTCAACTCTTATATAGCTTCTCATATTCTAGTATTATAATAGAATACATTCTAATAATAACTTGCTAGCAATGATATAGTATATAAACTAGAAAGATTTTTATCCAAAATTCATTATGAAGTGAAATATTATTATCAAGTTAACTTAGAAACCATTATTGCCAAAAAACTCTTTTCGCTGATTCTCTAACTACACACAAAAAAGATGTTCGCAAGAAATTTTTATACTTTCTTGCTAATAAAGTCTTGATACTTTCCTTAAAACAACTTGAAGTATGACTTTAAGAGTCACTTTTACCCTTCTCCTATTATTTATAAACCTCTTCACTCAAAAACGTGACTCCTAGTGACCAAGAAAAGTCAAGTAATACTTTTTATACCAACAGCAAGAAAGTTTCAAAAGGAAGAAGAACTAACTGTAAAGTATCTGAAGGCCTATTTAACCTTTGAAGCGAGAAGTATATAGAGGTTTTTGATAATAAAAGGGCTTATTTTCCCTTTCCAGTCACTTGTGGGCCTCTTACAGCTATCACTTTTATAGTTTTCTAGAGAATTTTGCCTATCTTAATTTGACCCTGAATTTTTGGCAGCACAAATCCTCACCAAAGGTGATTGGATGATACGAAATATATCAGTTTTTAAAATATAAAGAAGTTTCTATTGATTATACTCACGTGTCTAGATATATTATTAATAATGTAGAAAAAAAAGTTCTAGAAAAGGTGTCCTCTCCAATTGTGTATATTCAACCTTCAAGAAACAAATATGATACCAAAAGGTGGGTAACAGATATGAAAAGAAGATTCAACTTCCATCTTTCATTAAGTTCCTCAAATGGTGAAAAAGCTTTTTTGGACAAAAGCTGGGGTCTCCAAGCTTCTATCCCAGTTAAACAAAGTTCTTAAAAATATTTCTTTATCCCAGTCAGGCAAACTCTTTTATAATATGATGCTGACCTCAATAGTGATAAGCGAATCCATATATTGGAAGAAGAATAAGTTCCTCAAACATTCTTCTTGAAGTTACTTTCAGGAATGGCTAAGTTTCTCAAATGTTATAAAGCTTAGAGAATATTCCAATTAGGTAAT
>CAJVPT010001861.1:0-19633 GCA_910592055.1 Acaulospora colombiana | reverse complement strand
ATAAAGAACAATATGATAAAGACAATCATAATGAAACACAATGTTAAACAAGTATGTCTATGATACCTCTTGTTTCCTCTGAATGGCAAACACCACTATTACTATGAATCTATTGGTGTTTGTCTATATGCTATTAGTAATTCAGATCTCGCGTCGCCTCGGAGCTTCGGGATCGGCGGTCAAGTCATGTGATCTGAAATATCATGTGTTCTAGCAAATCATTAGTATTTCACAGCCGGAGGTCTAAATCCTTGATTATCTTGAAATCCTATTTGACTACATCTTTCCGGCCTTTAATAAAAGATGTTCATCTCATCAAAATACCTATAGTTTTTTAAGACCGTTTTTACAGTTGTCATCTGACTTTCAGGTGTAAAGTCATGCTTTCATCGGGTGACTTAGGTAAACTTGTTACAAGAGTATTATGCTATTGGATATAGATCTGTACAAGTTACTCTTGTTTTTAAGGAGCTTTCTATATGCCATGGTTAAAGTGTTGCATATTTTTTAGAATAGTATATTATATTGTATGTGAAATTCTATTTTTAGTATCAATACCTTGTTTAAAATATAGAGTATTTGTTTGTCAATTAATCTTTTATTGTTTAGAGCTCTTGTAATTTTATGATCTCTCTAAGTATTATTTATTTAATTCAACTGCTGTCTTTTGATTATTCATCCTGATCTTCAGAAATCTTGTATGTTCAGTTCTATCTAGTTCTCTGACTGTTTTACTATTGATTCCTACTTCAACTTCTTCTGGATAGTGATTAAAGTTATTAATAGTAACTACTACTGATTTGTTACTATTAATTTGAAAGTTGTTGACTCTATAAAAGATTCTTGCTTCTTCTAGAATCTTTTCTATGTCTTCTTTGGATCTTGCTATCCATATAGTATTATCCATAAAAGCAATAACTATATGCCTAAATTTCAATTTTTTTTTTTGACTTCTTTTCCTTTTAGACTTGGATTCCAGGTAACTAACATTTCATAACTCTTTGTTTTATTCTTTTGAATTTTACACAACAAAGGATTATAAAAAATTCTCCACATTAGAGATAAAATAGGTTTTCCTTGATCAATCTTATTTCCAGTTATTACTAATCTTATGAGTCCATTTTCGATTATAATTCTGAATTCCCTATCCTGAAACAAATCTATTATAATCTTAATGAACCCTTTTAAGAGTTTAATCCTTTTCATTTCCCTTGTTAACATATCCAAGTTTATTGTATTATAGGTATTGGCTATGTCTTAAAAAAATATTCACAACTCCTTCTTGTTCTCTCTTATATCTTCACAGATATTATTGAGAATCTGAATCGGTTCAACAGTACTTTCTCCTAATAGCCCTGCAAAGTTAGGACATCTTAGAACATTATTAAGCTTGTGGATATTTTCTAATCTATTCATTAGAATTTTGGTGAAACATTTTCTTGTAACTTCTAGTAATACAATAGGTCTTGTATTTAGGAGATCATATTCACATGGCTTTGATTTTGCTATTGGATAAATATGGCTTTGTTTTCAACTGGCAGGTGTTTTTTATCATTTTAGAAAAATGTTTAACATTTTTCTTAAATATTCTTTTCCATCTTGATCTAGCCTTTTTAACATTTTATAGCTAATTTGTGATTTTCTTGAGGCTTACTTATTGAAAAGTGTTCAAAGTGTTTCACTCAATTTTTCTTGTAAAATATGATCTAAAAAATCTTTATACCACCATGCCTTGATATAATTCTTGGGATTGTATTCTTTTTTTCAATTATTAATGAGATTATTAAAGTTAATCTCTTGCTTTCTGAAGGTTTTCTGATGGTATCTTCTAACTTCTTTCTTAATTTCACTCTTTTTGATCATGGATTATTCTTTTTTAATTTTAATCTTATCCAAAACTATTTTGATATGCTCTCTTTCTATTAGAGAGTTTATCATTTTCCTTTGATTATTTTGCAGGTTCTCACATCTTTGTTCTAAGGTTATTTTAATTGTGTCTCTAGCCTTTTTTGCTTCAAGGTTCTACCAAGTAAATTTAAGACCCTTTATTGTATCTTGTATATTCTTTTCAATAGTATTTATAGGATATTTGGGAGATTATATTGGATACATCAGTTTTCAATCTGATGATTGGGACTGTGAGCTCTATTATGTTTTTCTATGACTGCACTAAGAATCTATAGCTTGTCTAAGTTATTAGAAGACTCTGCTTTTTTGAAGAGTATCATTAATTGTAATGCTTTTCTAAATTTGATGAACTTTGTATTATATCTATAGTACTTATTTCTTGAGATTGATATGTTTTTGGTCACAAGCTTGTTGAAGGCTACCTTGCTAACTAGCTTTTCAAATGTTTTCCATATTTTATTTACTTGAACTTTTTTCACATTTTCTTCTGGTTCTTCTTGTAATAAAGAATCTAATATTGTTTTGAACTTATGGTTCAAATATGCCTGCCATTGATCTCTTGTTGATCCTTTTATATTTATTTTTTTCTTCTCTTTGGTAGACAATTTGTTTATTATGTTTCTGATAAAAAGATTGATATCATATAGTATCATTATTAGCATTGTGTAATCACTATTTGTAACTTCCTTCATATTCTTATTATCAAATTATAGGATTGGATATCTTGTTAGGCCTTGTAATATCCATATATAGTCAATTTGACTACTAATTGTTGTATCTCATCTTGTTGGTATTTATTTATGCCTTCCCATACTGCTGTATGTCTAAGAAGCCCCATTTATCAAGAAAGTTGAATAGAGAAATTTTTGAATACTATGATGATCTGAATTTTGCTTTGAAAGATAATATTCTATCTTCTGCTGGATTGTATACTACATTGAAATCTCCCATTAGTATTATATGAAAGCCTTGCTTATATTTATTCTTGATAAGACTTTTCACTTTCTCTTGAACTTTTTTGCTTCTTTGCTTGTTTGATGAAATGTATACTTGCATGATACAGATTTTGTTTCTTTTTATCAATAACTTAATTGCAATTATATATCCTTCCATTTCTTCTACTGATGCTACTTTTTTTTTTAGATCTTTTCTAATCAGCAGACTAACTCCTATTCTATATGTAATATCTGCATAGGTACTATGAAAGTATTTATATAATGTCTGATTGCTAAATACTCATTTTGCCTTTGTTTTAGTCAATTTGGTTTCACTTAATCCTAGTATTTTTATTCCTTGTTCCTATATCTCTTCTATAAGGTTATGTTGAATTACTATATCTGAGATGCCTCTAATATTATATGTGCCAATTCTTATTACTTTCTTATAAATATTATCATTAGCGGTTTTTTTTTATATACCTTTATCTTTTACTTTCTTGAGAAACTCTATTTTTTTTATTTGAAGAAATGTATTGACATTAATGATGGATCCCTAAAGTATTTAGCATATAAAATTTCACAGATCAATTATATCCCTTTTTGAGAAACAAAATTCATAGCTCTTCACTTTAATAGGGACAAAAATCAGAAAATGCTATAAATCAATGATTTGAATAATGGAGAATAATTGTGAGTAGTTTTTTTTATTGTTATTAATTTAAAAATTTTAATGTTTCCTAGTAAGGGACATTTGATATTTGTCCTTGTCTTCCTCTTTAGAAACTCATCTTTAGTTGACATTATATTTAATTTGCTATTGAATCATTTCTTTTTGTTCTATTTGTTACCCCTTGTCCTTGTTTAGAATATTTGTTATAGGAGGATCGGACCAGTCCTTCTTGTTGTTGCCATGAAAAACTGATATTTTTAGAAGTGATTTGGCCCCCTCTATCTTTTCTTATTTATTTACTGGAAGTTGTTTTTCTTTCTAGTCTTAAATTTTACTATTAGGTTTTTTTAAGTTTGCTAAAATGAGGTTTAGGAAATTCTATCTATCTTTAGTTTCATATTTCATATCTTCTCTTTAGGAAGCTTTCTGTTATTATTGATTATCTATTGGTTCTCTATTGCTTTCTGTAACTGAACACCTAAATGTTCTGTTTCTCCACTATTTTGATTTATTGTTATAAGTTTATCTTATATTTCTTTGACTTTTTATTAGCTGGCCTTGCTTCAATAGTTTCTTGATTAACTTGTTGAAACTGTCACTATTATTATAAGAACTTATCTCTTCTAAACTTCTGAATTTCCATTTGGACTTCTTATTACTTCTAATATATATCCTTTCTATTCTTACAACAGGTTGATTAAATTTCTTATTGCTTGAATTACTTTCTGATTTGGAGACTTCTGGTTCAAAGCTTTCTGGTTCAAAGACTTCTGTCTTATGGAACTGCTTTTTTAAGGCTTCTATTTCTTTGGTAAAATATTCCTTAATACTTTATATTAGCTTGTGTCCATAAATAAAAATATATTGCTTCAATGTTCTTGCTAGGTCTTGAACTAATATGAAACATATTACTATATATCCTCTTCTTTTGAGTATATAGAAGTTTCTAGATATATAGTATGCCTTTGCTTTAGTATTCTAATTGCTCTTGTAATCAAACTAGTTGTAATATTGTGTGTTTTATATAATCTCAAGGATTGAAAGTTCCACTATTTGATAATGTTATTAATCTTATTATTATCTGGCTCGTGTTAAGTAAATATGGCTCTAATTATTTCTTAATTGGTATGGATTATCCATTCTTCTTCCATATTATTGTATTGTTGATATGTTATTATTTGGACTTTAATTCTTCTTTGTGATCTTGAATAGTTATAGATATGAATATTTGTTGTCTTTCTATATCTTTGAAGGGCAGATTTGATCTCATGTCTTAAGTAACTTTGATCAATATCAATAAGAATTACTACTAAAGATCTTTTGTTCTCCTTTTCCTTCTCTGAAAATTTTCTTATATATAGGATATGAGACATTCATCCATTTTTCTATTTCTAGGAATACGACTGTAAAGTTTTTGCCCTCTTTTTTGTTAGCTTTTTCTAGATACTGAAAAGTATTTTCTTTTACTTCACAATAAAAAGCTGTCCAGGCATTGCTATTGAGAAACTCTTTTTTGAAAGGCTTTGAGTCTTTTGGTAGTCCCAATATATTTTGGAGATAAGCCACTCGTTCGTATTTTGATTCTTCTAAAAGTCTGACTATAAATACTCCTATTTTGTATTTACCATCTTTTTTAATATAAAATAAATTTAGACTAGATGTTTTTGATCTATTTCTTATAGAATATGTGAACTGCTTTGCAATGTTATCCCCTTTAATTTTTTCAATAATTTCTTCTATTTTGATCTAATTTTCTATTGCCCTTTCTTCTATTTCAATTTCGATATTGATGGAAATTTCTACTATTATTGTTAACTAAACTTCCATATCTATTTTCTTTTCTGGGAGGTCACTGATTGCATAGAAATTAGTTATAATTGGTTGCTCCTTTAGAGAAATATATTGTTATGGGTCACGTGAGTGATGTGATTTATGTATAATAGTCTAGAATCCAAAAACCCGAAAGTCTGGCATGAAAGATTGAGTGTTACAAGGTAAGAAACTATATATAAGGCTCGGGTACTGATAAGTGAACTATGTGTACCTGAAAAAGTATAGAAAGTTTAGCAAAGCTTAAGTTAGTATAGTCAATTATAAAGTAGATAGCCTATTGTTAGATATAAAAGTATAAATAGCTTGCCAATGTATGTCGAAAAGGTAGAGCTGAATGTGTTAAGAAAAATAGTTCTCATTGAGAATAGAGATAAGAATTAGTGAAATACCAGAAAAATAGAACGCAATAAAGAGACACTTATCTTTGGCCAAGTCAATCACTATGCCTCTGCCTTCCCTAAGTGTTCTTTATAGAAGGCGTTCTCTTTTTTGTGAGTATTTGTGAGATATCTGGATTATGCGAGGCACTACGGTTTAGCAATAGACTCACCGATTTAGCCCACGACAATATGAAACTTGTTATTATAATTTTTCTTCTTAATTTATTATATCAAAGTACTTGTCCTTCAAAAAGAAAACTAAAAGGTCTTCTTTTTTGCCTTGCCCTAAGCCCATAAGTAGAGAATGTATTGTTTGAAAACTATAGTCCCGATAAAGGTAATTTGATCAACATTTAGAATTCTAGCAATGATATTATCTAGGATCGAGTATCTGCTTGATCTTGAGGCCCTGTTTAAAATATTATCTGTAGTAGATATTATGCTATAAATAGTTTGCATAGCCAATAGTGTTTGTTGTTGATCATATTTATTTAATAGTTGAACTAATGTATATATAATATGTGCTTCCCTTTTCTTTGTAATTTGCATTAACTTATGTTTTTTCATAGTTATATTGAATCACATGTCATGGAAAAATGTATTGTTTACTTTTATATAGTATTGTGTTTTGATCCGATATACATTATTGTTTACTTTGATAGGACATGCATTATTGTTTACTTTTGTGTAGCATTATATTTTGATCAGATATACATTGTTGTTTATTTTGATTAGATGTATATTATTGTTTACTTGTTTACTTGTAATTCCAGTTAATTGGTATTGTTTACTGAAACATTTAGTGAAACACGTAAAATTGAAGAGTAAATCATTTTTTTTTTTTATTTTAACCCACAATCATGCCACAATGGCATATTTTTATTGAAAAATTGAAAATGAATTTACAATATTTTACAAATTTTCACAAAGTGACTAACTCGTCTTCATACAAAAGTACTTTAAGTCAGATTTTGGGGACAATATTTCACTCCCCTAATAGATTGGTAATAACCTCTATCTATCAGGATCATTGCCAACAGTTTGTCACTGTTGATTGCCCGAAAACCAATGAATTGCTAAGTTAAAAGAGAAAAGGGGAAGAATGATTTGAAAAAGGGGACAATTCAAGACCCACCAAAAAAACCCAAAAATAAAAACAATCTCTTCTCAAAAGGGATCTGCCTGATGGAGATAGTCTTCTTGCTTCACTTGAACCTCCGAAGAAATCTTCTTTTTCACCACCTGCGGCATCAGACGAGTCAATCCAACTTGTCTTTCATTTAAGTGAGCACCGGATTGGAATATCTCAAGAAAAACATTTAGACCTCAGCTTTTTTCCATTAAAGCTTTATCACCACTTGAGGAACTTAGATAAGAGATGTGAGTTTGCAATCCATATTACCCATTACTTGGTCTTTTGGTGGCATAAAAGTTTTTATTGAGGAATTTGAGCTTTTTGGGGGCAACCATTTTCAGAACTTTCTTTCTGATCACTAATGATGTCATCGGAACACGTAATTGCGATCAATAGGAGCTTGTTTACATTCCAAAAACTAATATGTTTTATATCAGCCAATCACCTTTGGTGAGGATTTGTGTTATCAAAAATTCAGGGTCAAACTGAGGTAGGCAAAATTCCCCAGGAAACCATGAAAGCGATAGCTCTAAGAGGCCCAACAGTAACTGGAAGGGGAAAAATAAGTCCTTCTATCATCAAAAACCTTTATATACCTCTCACTTCAAAGGTTGAAAAGGTCTTCAGATACTTTACAATTAGTTATTCTTCCTTTGGGAACTTTCTTGCTGTTGGTATCAAAGGTATTACTTGACTTTTCTTGATCACTAAAAGTCAAGTTTTTGAGTGAAGAGGTTTGTAAACAAAAGGGAAAGGGTATAGGTGACTCTTGAAATCATACTTCAAGTTGTTTTAATGAAAGTATTAAGATTTTATTAACAAAGAAGTATAAAAACTTCTTGCGAACATCTTTTTTGTGTATGGTCAGAGGATCAGCGGAAAGAGTTTTTTAATTGAAGAGTAAATTATGTTTTAGTCAGATTATCTATTTGATATGTAAACAAATTTTTATATTCCTGAATAATATATTTATATTTTGTGTAATATAGTAATTATTATATATTGTTGTTATGGTGTTTAGATACTCTTTACTGTTTAACAAAAGAGATTTGGATGTCCTTCTAGATGTTGTAAACCTTGAGTTTGAACTGATTTATTGATTTGGCCTATTGTTTACAGGACTTCTCTTGATGTTAAGAAAGATATTAACCTGTACTAGCCTGGCTAAGAGTTTGGGGAGTTGAGGTTGGGTCTCAAAGAGCTTACTGTAAATCAGTTTTCTTAAATTTTCCTTTCTTCTATAAAAAAAGAAAATCTATAAAGTATTACTAAAATATACTTATATTTTCCTATTTCTTGTTATCAGAAGATTAGATATATTAAGGACTAGTCCTATATAATTATTTCTTGTTGTTTTGCTAGTTTCATTAAAAGTTTTTCTTTGTATTGTGGCTGGCTTCTTTTGTTTTCCAAGAAAATTATCAAAAAAGAAAATTTTTTAGAAAAACTGAAGATCAGTGAAAAGAGTTATCTCTTAAGAATTAATTATAAAGATCAATTATAAACAATATAAAATAAATAAGCAGATAGGATATTCAAAACTTTAAAAAATATTTACAAAAAAAAAAAGATGACTGAAGAAAAAAGTATTAGATTAATTATAAATAACTAATAAAAATTAATTAAAAAAAAAACTCTTTTCCACAGATTCTTTTTTTCTAAAAAATTTTCTTTTATAATAATTTTGCAAAGAAAAGAAAAAGTGAATAGAGAGATATCTTCCTAAAGGAAACTTTACAACAGAACAGTCCAATAGAGACCCATCTACAACGAGAATGCTCTCATAAGAGATAATACTCACAAGTTATATAAGGAAACACCTTCAAAGTCCCCCAAAAAAACTATTCATAATCAAACACTAATCAAAGAAAACCAATTCTCATTAGCTCCCAACTCTCCCAACAGGTACATACAAATAGATAATAATACCACTGATACTCTAACAAGCAGTTCAACAACAAGAAAGGAGACAAACACCTCAAACTGGAGTGAAGAAGTCGAAAAAAACTTGGGCAACCATGTGAGCAAAAACAATTCTAATCAAGACATACCCATCCAGAATCAAGAAGAAGAGAACCATGTCTTTGACTCAGATATCGATATGAAAGAAGGAGAATACTCGGTGACACTCAAAACTCCTTTCTACAGAATATTCAACTATAAAGACAAACAAAAGGAATACGAGTAGATCACAAAATCAAGATCTCTTTCTCTATTCGATAGGACACAAAAATATAAAAGATAAAGAGTTAAAATCAGCATCCTGGTATCTGAACTCCCTAGCAGGATGACATCACAAAAAATAAATTATCTCATTAAAGCCCTCAACTCTCCAAAAGGACTTCTTATTATCCATAGTGAAAAAAGCAATAAAAATGAATACATCATTGCCATTCTCACTAACAAACAAGTAACAATCAAGATATGCAATGCAATCATGCCTGAAATAAACAATCAATACATGAAAATCATGGAGTTCACAAATCTTATTCTAAAAAAGGAAATGAGTGTTAGAGTATGGGACATTTCTCTTGATGTAAAGTTTATTAAAGTGTAGCAATCCTTTGCCAAATATGGAAAATGTCACTATGTCAACATAACAAATATGGCAAATAGCAACAATCACATACACAAACAAAAATAATAAAGAAGTACTAATCAGTTAATGGAGCATCTCACTCAAGTCAGACTCAGTCAAAGTTTTTAACATACAATGGGACATGAAGCAAATAAAAGAATGTGGTCAGATTACAGTCAAATTAACTAATCTATCAATAAATACAACTGCCTTTGACCTCAGATTAATCTGTAAACAAGTCAAAGCCATGATATGTTACATATCAAGAAGAATGTCATATCAAAAAAAATGCTTCGCAGTCTTGAGTTTTGATTGTCAAAAAGATCTAGACAAGGCAATGAAACAAGATTATCAACTTTGGAAAACAACAATCACCTGGCAATAAATAGAAACAAAACTCTGCTCAATCTGTGACAGCTATGAACACCTTGTAACCATTGCCCTATCAAGGAAAGATAACTTCAGTGGAAGCAATACAATAAAGAGCAAGATGGGAAATTTGAGAAACTCTATAACAAATACAAATTAGCATGCACTACAACAATAATAAATCAAATAAGAACTCTAAAAGAAAAACAAAGATAACTAGGCTCTTATGTGGTAATGGCAAAACAATATCAACCAACACAGTAATGAATAACTACCACGTACAAACATTTTGCATCTTCTAGAAGAAATTAAAGCAGAAATCGAAGAAATTAAAGAAAACATCATTGGTTTAAATGAGAGGATATATAACTTAGAGAACACAGAGGATGATACTCCCAAAGAAATGGAAAAGAAATCGAGACTGAGTCATCTAATACAACAAATAATAGATAACAAACCAGTCACTAGAATGAGATTGCCAACATACAAACACAACAACAACAGATTCATACTTCTATTAGTAGAATAGATAAAAATATAAATAAAGCACTCAACACTATTGTAGAATTCATTTCCAGGGGAACCAATAATCAATCAAATAAATAATGGGAAGAATATAAAGTATAATATCAACAATACAACAAAAACCATCAGATGAAACTCAACCATCAGATTCAATATCCCAACTATTGAATACGAATCCAATAGAAATGAACTTAAACAATAATAATATTAACAATAACAACAATAATAATAATAATTTGTCCATAGAAAAAAACCTCAACAAATATTAACCAATCTAAAAACCTACAACTGTCAATATATATGGATTAGTAGATACATAAAAGAGAAACATATGGTTAGACTTATGTGATCAAAAGCAATGTGACATTATAGTAATGACAAAAATATATAGATCATACCAACACTCTAAATACTGGAAGCATTCAAACTTTCAAATAATCTGGTTTCACAAAGAGGTGCAAATCCTAGGTCACAGCCTAAACATGATGATCAAAAAAGATATTATGTAGAGAATATACAAATACAAAACCTTCAATAATAGACTAATAGCCACAGATTTCACCTTTTTAAAGAAAAAAAAACTAAGAATAATCAGTGTCTACTTCCCTATACAAGACTCATCTAAAGAACAAATATGTATTACACACACACTTAAACAATAGATCAATGAGATAATAGTATAAGGCTGACACATCATAGTTATGGAAGACCTGAATGGTATATCCAATCCCAGCATAAACAAATTGAGATACAAAAAACTGATCCGTACTCACAATTCATTAGGAAAACAAATTGAAACCCTTATTGACAATAGTTTCATAAACACATACCACACTCACAATCCATCAAAAAGAGAATATACTTGGTAAGGTCAAGATAGCTATAGTAGACTTGATCAGATCTGGATTATTTTCAAAGCAATATGGCATATATATAAAGTCAATATTATAGACATGCTTGATTCTTTGATCACCAGTGATTACAGACCAATGATCATAGAGCTAGAGATATGAAAGTTAGATATATCTAAAATTACATCTATCCATAAACCAAACATCAGGTACACACCAATGACAAGCAATGGAAGAAATTTTCCCAAACAGTAGAATTGATAATAAGCAATATACTCTCAAATTCCAGATCAATCAATCAAAAATAAAATTTTTTCAGCTTTTAACTCTTGCATACAGTAAAAAACACATATAAAAAAAACATCAATATTGAAAAAAATACTTCCAGAAAGTAGACAAAGAATCAGATGCCCCCTTATTTTATCTACAATTATTTCTGACAACTTTAAAGCAACTTCACAATATGAATTAAGAAAACAATACTAAAGTGGAATATAATATACCAACATATATTCAAAGACACTTCTGTGATATAATCATAGAATTACATCAAGTTAAAAAGAATCAAGGATCTTATACCATATAAAGTGGACACAGATCATCTAATCATACATCAAAGCTCACAAAACTGTTGACAAATATATCACAAAGTACAATGAAGTTAAAGCCATAGCTCAAAGAATAGTAAGCCGATAGGCTTTCCTAAAAAGTAACAAAAAAGCCATGATCAACAGTATTTTAAATAGACCAACGTGACACATTCATCTTGACAAATCATCCAGCAAAAATAAGATATACAAATCATTACAGAATCTAACAAAATCAAAAAAATAGTTAGACAACATTTCCTCAACTAGATACTATCTAGAAATATAGCATCACTAGCAAATCATCCACACTAATAATAAGAATACAAAGCCAAATTTCACATTAAAAGCAGCTGGTACTTAGATGTTCTCATAAAGGTTACAACTGAGAAATTAACAATAACAATTAGTAGTTGAAGTAACAAGTCAGCACCAGGATGAAATCAAATTTCATATAGCACTTACAAATATCTAAAGAAAAATACTATAGAAGAACTGAGAGGAATCTTCAATAATATTCTACAACAAGGCACAACTCCCAAAGAATGGAGCAAAAAAACTACAATATATACCCAATATTCAAACCTAAGATTGGAAAAACAATCTCGACATAACAAGACCAATCACTCTTTTGGATGCTGGAAAGAAAATCTTCACCAAGATCATAATAGACTGCCTTGTTAAAGTCTTCAAAGATCATCCAATACTGTCAAATCTAAACTGGGCAGCATTACCAGGAAACAGTACACAAGACCCCATTCATATCTTGAGTAGTATTATTGAATATGTCAAAGAAACAAATCAAGAAGCCTGAATCTTCAGTCAGGACATGTCTAAAGCTTATGATTCAGTAAATATCACAATACTAAAAAAGCACTTCAGTGGTTAAAAATCCCAAAGAAAATAATACAAATTCTTGACAACATCTTCAAAAATAAACAAAATATAGTCCTAACATGCTATGGCCCTATCAATCCATATTTAGTTGGGGATAGTATTGATCAAGGTGACACTATATCTCTACTATTATAGTACATTTTTTATGATCCCCTTCTTATACGAATTAGTAACAAACATATAGAATACTCACTAGCAGTCAAGACTTATAAACATTTAGATGAAGGATGGTCCTCAAGATCTATAAATATTGCAGTTAGCATATATATAAATGACACAACATTGATCACAACCAACAAAGCAGCACTCCAAAGAATAATCAACACTGCTAAACAATTCTTTCATATTAATGACATTAAAGTAAATCTACAAAAATCTCGGCTCCTAATAATTAATGGCAAAGAAAATAACTATACACAAGGAGTATAGATGAATGATTAAAGAATTATAGGATGCAGAAAAGGTACTCCAGTCAGGATTCTTGGCATATAGTATTATAGCTCTGTAAGGAAAGATTATCAAAAAGTCCTGATCAAGCAAAAAATTCAAAAAACATGAACACTTATAGGAATGAAAAGAATTATCAACAAATGATGCAATATATAATCAATTATATCTTCATACCTAGCCTAGAGTATTTTTGTAATGACATCCTTCTTATCAGGGATACCTGCAACAAAATGATAAGCAAGTTAGCAACCATCTTTAATCATAAGTTAGGCCTCGCAAACATGGTTCCTAATAGTATATTATACAATAAATTTGAGTACAATCTAATGCACTTATGGGACAAATAACTTCTGCTTTATGTTACAAATTGAATCTTACAAATCAACCAAAATAATATAATAGGAGAAATTGCTAGGATAGATTACAATCATTACAAAATATGTTTTGGTTCACAAAAATGATAATAAGTCAGTTATACACACCCCTTTTATCACAAGGAAGAAACCTCATATATAATATTATATGACTACTAAGAATACATGGATTCTTCTTTCAAAACATACTAAATGAAAAATACATCACAATCGCGGAAACAGATACTTCTATTGAGGAAGTTATAAATAAAAGTTTCTATAATTAACATAGGAAAAATCTGAAGAAGCACAAGATTCTCTTCATTAGTCAAATACCAAACAGTAGAAAGAAAAAAACATTGCAGTGATGTCAAGTAATTAGACTCAATCACCACACAATACAAGGGCATACCCCAGCTTGATACCATATACTTAGAAATAGAGTACAAGAATGAATTACAAACAATCAGTCGCAATAATCCCTAATCAATCTATTTCTACAATGCAGCCAATCTACAAATCAAAATACAACTTGTCTGTATTGAATTAGTATAGAACTTAATATCAAACAATTCTGGAAAGAAAACAGAAAAGACTAAATAATCATTTAACAGAATATAGATACTATAATAGAATTAACAACCAATTACCTCTAATTGAATACATGGGTTGCAACATCAATAACCATAGTCAAAACAATTACCCACGTATATTCTTAGCTAACCATCAAAGTTCAATTAATATTCCTATTCATTTTAGCAAAGTCATTACTAACAATATAGCCAATTCAAAGAGTAGCATATTTAGGTATAAAGTTTCTCCAGATTCTATCCATACTATACTCAATGCACTATGCATCTCTAGTACAACTTTCACCTATGATCAGACAGAAGTCATCATCCTAGCAATACAAAACTTAGACAACCTTCTTAGAAAACTCTTTGTCACAGAGAATCACATACTTGAGGAACTATCTAATTTAGCCTTCAAAGTATAAGATAATATAATTTTTGATATTTACACAGATGGCTCTTTCAAAGAACTTAACTATGAATGGCTCATGGGCATAGGTATAAAAATTATCACAAGTGAAGGAAAAGAATTCATCTTCCAAGGATAAACAATGCAACACCCTATCATCTACCAGAGCAGAGATTATAGCAATACTTATTGCTCTCAATATCCTACCAAACTTTAGCCATGTCAACATATTCACAGATAGCAATTCTACCATAAATAGTATCAACAACATCATACAATTAATACTAAATAAAGCACTTAAAAAACAAAATAATTTTAATCTTCTATAGCAAATCCAAGATATACTCAAGAAAAAGAGCATCAAACTGAAGTTAAACAAGGTTAAAGTATATTCAAAAATTGAATACAATAAAGCTGCAGATAAACTTGCAAACAAAGATCAAATATATGGCATGGCCCTAAAAAGTAGACTAATATACACAAATACAACAATAAACCCACTACTTATCTTTATCCCCCAATGGAACCAAAAAGCTATAGATATTCCTATCAAATTAATAATCCAACATATCATAAATACAGTTCATCTAGCAAAATGAAAACTACTAAATCATACCAGAATCAATTTTGATAATCATATTATAAAGAAACTTTACTGGCCAATAATATCAAACAATCTACAGTCCATAAAAATGAGCAATCACTTTATCTGTTGGCAAAATCAATATCAAAGAAGATTTAGACTACAACTTTGGAATGAAAAACTTCCTACAAAAGCAAAACTACATTACAAACTTCACAAACTGTATAAGATAACAAATGCATCAACTATGGTCAGAGAGAATTTAACATATATCCTTTTATCTGTCAGATACTCAGATATACTATAGGCAACTTTACCATCAATACTATAATAAACATAATCCCTAAATTCAGCAAACATGACAGAACCAAAGAAATTTTCAAACAGTACTCAAGTAACACTGCACTATACTACAAGTAATATCTGGAGGTTGCTATCTGGGGAGGCATCTTAAAAGAAACAATCAAAATCTTAAGCAAACTGATTCCCAATCAAAACATAAAGAAAACATATATCTAGGAACTTATCAAAAAAATCACATGCCATCTACAACAAATATGGCAAAGCAGATATAAAGCTTTTCAAATATGAAAAAAACAAAAAGGCATTACAAGAGTCATAGAAAAACTGCACAAATACAGTTCTATTCACCTAGATCAATGGATCGAGGAAAGAGAAAAACACATCAAAAATCAATTCACTAACCTTGTAACATATACAATGTTAGGAAGTCATTTTATCATTATGCATCTTAGTTAAAGGAAAACTTTATTAAATGTAAATTAGGAGCAGACAACTTTGAGTTGTCAGTAAAGAAAAAAGACAGCCTTTAAATACATGTTTTCCCTATATAAATAAATATAATTTTTTTTAAACCCTCTATCAGGTTAGATATGTGTGCTTTATTAAACATGCATATACTTTACATTGGATAATATATCGCTAAAGCTAAGACTCTACCTAACTTACTTGTCTCTGTTTTAAAGAATTATTAAAACTCTAAATGCAATTTCGGAAGGGATTTATTGCTTCATTAACAGTTCAGGTAAAAACCCTTCCAACTGTTAACTTCATTGCCTGCAGATCACTATTGCAGATCACTCTGCGATGTTCTGACAGAGCTTAAAACCCCAACTATTTCATTCCATACTTCACTTTTCTTGTTAAAATTTCTTGGAGGCCTTCATTTTCGAGGTTTCCTTCTTTAGGTAGTGGCTCTTTTTTCTTCATGAGTATAGTTTTAGGACTTAAAAGATGTGGAGGTCTTCTTGTCTTGTTCTCTCTATCAATTCCTTGTGTTTTTTCCCACTCAATTACTTTTTCACATCTCTTGTTCCAGATTTCTTTTTGGACTTGATTGCAAACTCTTCTTTGTATTTTTATTATCCATTTTCTTGCTATTCTTCCTATGTGTTTACCTTGACATTTTAGATCTGCCATTTCAAGGATGATATCTGTTCTCATAAGACCAGTATAGAAGCTTAATGTATTCTGGCTAGCTTTAGAAACCTATTCTACTACTTTAAAGATACATTTGTCAAACTCTCCTATCTCTTCTTGATCATTAATAATTAACCTGGGATTTTTCATCTCAGTCTCTTTCTTTCTTTCCTCTAGTAGCTCTTTAAAGTTTCTGATAATACTATCTACTCCTTTATTCCATACTTCTTTTAGTTGGTTTTTATAGGCTGAACATTCTAGCAAGTGTTCTATGGTTTCATCTTGTTGACTACATGCGATACATTTCACTTGCTTATATAGGTCTGGTCTTCTTATAGCCAACTTACTTAGTATAGATAGCTCATCATTGGTCAGTTTGATTAGAAAGCTTCTTTGTTGGGATTGTTTAAAAGATATATCCCACGTGTGTTTATCTTTAACCCTTTCTCATACTAGGTCACATATATGAGCCTGGTATTCTGAAATCTGTTGATTCCATTTTTTTTCAGTTCTACTTTGTTGTGTTCACTAATAGGCTGTTGTCTTGTCATTAATGTTCTTAATAAACTATCTGATTGGATCATCTAGAATCATCCCTTGCCACTTGATTTCAGTAATAATTTTGCGTGAGGTAAGATCTTTCCATTCAATCAGTGGAAGTTTTAGAGCTTCTTTAGTTAAGGTATCTGCTTCTTTATTATAAGGATCATTTGAATGTGCTTTGACTTTTATAAGCTTTAGATTTATATTTTTCTTCTTTATTAGCTCTACCATACATGCCCAGAATGACCAATTTTTTTATTTGAGCCATCTTTTGTGTGTCCTTCTTGGATCTTCTTTTTCTAAAGATTTCCACTTAGAGATACATGCCTGACTGTCTGTAAAGATTTTCACCATGCTTTCTATTGAAACTACCAGAAGAATTATTATAATTGTTACCAATTCTGCTCATGTAGATGAGGGCCACTTGTCTATTTCTGTTTGAAACATGCTTTCCATTACATCTTTGCCAATCTGAATCCAAGCTGCACCCATCTTCATTTCTTTTTTACCATGATTAATAAGTGATCCATCAAAATAGAAGATTAGCTTTTTTTTGGATTCAAGATTATGTTGAAGTATAGCTATCAGCTGATCTTGATATGTACCTTTTTTAATATTTTCTCTGATAATAGATTCTTCCCAGATTTCAATATTCACATGATTTATTCTGTCATTTTGAATCTTGAATGGGCTTTGGTCTCTGTAAATCACTTATTTAATCCTTTTTTCAAGTGCTAACCTAGGATTGGAGATTTTTAAATCTCATGCTCTTCTAGTGAACTTTCTTGTGTTGAGATTTGGTACTATATATATCTCTCCTATTTTTCTTTATATTATACAATTACCATTTAGTATTGTACTTTCCAAATATTCTGGGCATTTTTATATATTAGTTTCCTGGTCATTGTTGGTATTGCAACTGACAAAGTGCTTCACTATTATAACGTTTTTCTCTTTTTCTTGTCTTAATTTTTCCCATATTACTAGATTTTTTTTACTTCTCATCACTATCCACAATTTTTTCCACTTGTCTTGATTGACTTCTATTTTAGAGTATTCTGGTTCCCATTTCATAAAGTTTTCTCTCCCAGATCTTGTGAGTTGTTTTAGTTGTTCTCTTGAAAGATTTTTGGTTATAATTTGAAACCATTCTGGTATAAGTCCTTTGCTTGTATCTTGCAGGAGCTGAAGCATTCGTCAGTCTCTTATATTTTTGGTTTTCTGATCGATCAGCTGGTCCAGGTACATCAGTTGATTGTTTCTTAGTGATGGTATAGCTTTTTTATATTCTTCTAGTGTAAGATATTCTCTGATCCAGATATTTTTCTTTTTCTATTCAAAGATATCTTGCCATTTCCAACTATGAAATGTTATTCCTATATCTTTAGCAATTCTGGTTACTTGAAGTATAAAGTTGCCTTTGTTTGTTAAGTGACTTAAGGATTTGCAGTTTAATAAATTGAGTGGTTTCCAATTTTTGATCTGTGCTTGTTTGAGTCTGATAATTGATATAATTTCTATTGGTCCAGAATAATTTAGTCTATTGCAAAGTCCTGTCACTTGGCTTTCTCTTTGTAGCATCCAGATACTTTTCAAATTGTGAATTTTTGAATGGTGAATTATACTATTGGACATGGATCTGCACAAACCACTTTTATTCTTAAAAAGTTTTCTGTATGCTGTTATTAGGGTGTTGCATATTTTCCAGGACAATATACTATATTGCATCCTAAATTCTATTCTAGATATTAATACTCTATTTAGAATATAGAAAGCTTGTTTGTCCATCACCTTTTTGTATTTAAGGGTTCTTGTGACTATATTGACTTCTTTAAGCACTCATTCTTTAAACTCTATTGCTGTTTTTTGATTGCCTGTCCAGATCCCTAAGAATCTAGCTTGTTCTGTTCTATCGAGCTCTTTGACCACTTTTTCTTCAATACCTACTTTTACTTCTTCTGGATAGCAATTAGGATTGTTTATAATAACCAGGACTGATTTGTTGCTATTTATTTGAGAATCATTGGCTTTGTAGAAGATTTTTGCTGTTTTTAGAATCATTTCCATATCTTCCTTAGATCTTGCTATCCACATTGTATCATCTATAAAGGCTATAGCTGCATGTCTTGATTCTAGCCTTCTTATAGTCTGTTTTTTAAGATCGGGGTTTCATGTAATTGACATTTTGTACCCTCTTTGTGTATCATTCTGGATTTTGCAAAGGAGAGGATCATAAAAAATTCTCAAAAACAGAGATGAGATGGTTTTCCCTTGACCAATTCCAACTCCAGCTACTATTGATTTTGTGAGATCTTTTTCAAATATAACATAGAATTCTCTATTTTTAAAGAGACTCATTTTGATCTTTATGAAACATTTTGGAGCTTTGATTCTTTCTATTGCTTTTATCAGTATGTCTAGACTAATTATATCATATGCTTTTGCAGTATCTTGAAAAAGTATCCACAGTTCCTTTTTGTTTTCTCTGGCATCTTCTTAAATGTTGTTGAGAATTTGAATTGGTTCTGCTGTACTTTCTCCTGGTAGCTCTGCATAGTTTGGTCCTTTGAGAATATTATTAGTTTTACAAATATTCCCCATTCTATTGGTAA